>VWZG01006010.1:182500-229932 GCA_013396735.1 Grallaria varia | reverse complement strand
TTCAGCCTGGCATATTTTTGGTGTTTTTATCCGTGAGTATGGGCGTGATCAGCAAATCCCTAATAAACCCCTTAGCTCTGCTTATGTGCAATTTTAGCTCCTTGCACCCTGTTAACACAGGCTCTTAGTGCAGCTGGTGAGTTTTAAAATCATCTCGGAGTGCTTCACTGGACTGAAGAAATAATTAATTGAAGGCTCTCAGCACGTGCTAAGTAGCTCGGCTGAGTCTGAAGATCTGAACAATTGCTTTGTTTTTCCCTTTCCTTATCACCATTAGCCATTTTCGCTGGATAGAGATACAAAATAACTAGCCTTTACAGTGAGCCATTAAACTGTCATTTGGGCAACTGTGCATGAAGAGGCATCAGATAGCGGTCAGTGCTGGAGTAGAACAGGCTTTGTGAATCATAGCTGTCTCCACTGTACTTAAATCACATTCACCACTGGAGCAGTCAAGGGTTTCATTAAAGGGAGAAGCATTCATCTAGAGAAATATATCCAAAAAAAATGAGAGTAAATAAAAGCCTTACATTTTTCTCTATTTCTCTTCATGTTTTATTTACCACAGTGGGGGCTTAACAAGGTAGCAAATGTAAAGAGCAGTGAGATAACCATGCAGAAGGGGATTCTGAAAATGAACACAGTGACATTTTAAAAGAGACGTTCCACACCGGGGCAGATTTAGCTTTTTTTTTGTTTTGTTTACACAGCACTTAAGGGGATGGTGGAGGGGAAGCTGTGAATATAATTCAATGGGAAAAGTGTAACACTGACTAAAAAAATAAAATCTACCTCTGCAGAAACATACATCTAAAAGGTAAAGTAATTTCTGTTGAGAAATAAGAGTCCTCCTTTATCACTTATGAAGCGTGCAGAAAAAAAGAGACACCTTTATATTATTGGTGTTAATTAATTACGTGCTAATTACTGCACACACACAAGAATTGCAATCTTTGCCCCCGAAGAGCTTGCAGTTTAAGTATTGAAGGTCTCTGCAAGTGAACAAAACCCAGAAGGCACTATGGGGGCTTGGGGAGAGGGGAAGGGGCAAAGGGCCAGAAGGCTACAACATCATGGCCATATGGCTTCTCCACCACGTCTCTGATACTCATAATCTGAGTCTTTTAATAATGTACAAAAAGGGGGAGAGGAGGACAACAGAGAAGAAAAGGCTTTATGAGCAGAGATTGAGGCACAGAGAGCCCAGGTTTGAATTATACAATGGTGAAAGTGCAAAGAGTAAGGAGCAAAGCAGAAATGGGTGTACAGCATGGGGGAGCCCCAGACCTGACTGAAACCTGCCTGCAGAACACAAGTGTCCTTTCTTCTGCCACCTGCCTTTTGCCTTTCCTTGCCAAGGTTGCTTTGGTTGTCCCCAGCAAGCACCGCCTTCAGCCCCTGGGAACAGGCAGAGACTCTCCAGAGGGAAATCTTGGTGGAAAAATGACAGGCTAAACCCTCCTTCATCGCTGCACGAAAAGAGGAGGGCAATTAATCCATCCAGTGACTCTTCCTCAGAGCAGGACACTGCTGCTGGCCCAGCAGCATGGGCCAAATTTTACCCTTTTCTTGTTGCAACCAGACATCGACTGGCCCTCGTGTGCTTGTCAGGGCAGAGGGATCCTCTCTTTGCTCTGCGGCAGCACATCTCAGGAAACCCAGTTCTGTCACCGCTGCTCTGCCAGGGGAGGGGACGATGCTCCGCAGCTCCTCCCTCCCTGCGCAAGCACAACAGGCAGCAAGATTTATCCCCCAGGCCTCACATTCAGCCCTCTCCAATGTAATTACCAAATACTGGGCTTGATACAGCAGTTTTTTTAAGTACCTACAAAGTGAAGCCCGGGAAACACACCCCAAAGAGGCTCTGAGCCACTTGGACCACGTCCTTCGTCGCTGTGCGTCGTGCACAGCCAGTGGTGTGAGATGGGTGCAAAATGATGCTGAATTCAGAGCAGGAGGGCTTTGCTTGGCTTTGTGTGCCTTTGAATGAGGCAAACTCACAGGAAAAGCCTGACCCTGAGGTTTAATGGCTTCTCAGTCAGCCTGGGACAGGGCTCTTTAGTCTCCATGGACCTGTGAGTTTGGGGTCTAATTCTCCACTGTCACAGAATGACCATAAATACTGAACATTTCAACCAACCCCATAGATTTGCAAAAATAATTTTATTCAACTAGAAGTATTACTTTTGCTGCTTGGTTTTGTTTCTTCATCCCTGCTTCCAACCAGTGTTCAACATATAAACTCTGTATTCATCTTTGAAGTTTTTTGCAGAACTGAGCTCAGCAGTTGGACTAGAGAGGTGAGCAGCTTCCTCTGAGGTGTAATGTTTCTTTGAAACAAAAGTGAAAAACCTCTCCGAGGTCTATTTTTCACTTAAGGACTAAGGAAAGTCAAGGATAAGATTTCTAAAGTTTAAATCTAAGCAGCAGCCTAATAATGAAAAAATTGTGTTGCACTTGGAGCTGAAACTTCCAACAACAGAGGGCAAAGCCCCTGTGGCTGCCAGCTGAGCCAAAAATGTAACCCCAGAACGAGGAGTCTTGTTGCCTCATCTTCTTGCATAAAATGTTGTCAGGTACCGTGTTTTTTTCTGTTCCAGTGCACAGCCCTAATTCTACTGTGCAGCATTTCAGGACTCTGACATTGTAAAATGTGGGTTCACACACAATCTTTTTCCATAGAAATGTGTTAAACAGGCCATGAAAAGCCAGCATGATCAAAAGATGTTCTACAAAGTATTGATATTTCACTGCTTCTTACCTTGAGCTTCTCCAGTAATTCACCATATCAGAAATACAATATTTGTAAGTTCTTTTTCATAAAGGTCTTTATGGGTTTGGAAATTTAAACACCGCGAAGCTGAAGTTGAATTGGAAACCAAAAGTCTCTAAGCTTGTACATCTTAGAAAAAAAATTCAATTAAGTGGGATTTTAGCTGTTTCAATAAAATTGGACTCTCCCTTTTCAAGATAAGGGTCCTATAGAGCTGCAGCAACCTTTATGTGGCAGGAATATCCACTTCTACTAAATGTATAATCCTAGCTCAGGATACAATACACACAACAGGAAATCAATGTATAGTAGAATCAATTTGAAAATATAAAATAAACTAATATATGAGTGGAAAATTGACTTCCTATGGATTAAAAGCAGCACAAATGGTAGAAAAATCTGGCTTTTTAACAGGAGGAGGTGGGTGGTAATACTAATGCAGCTGATTAACTAGCTGGACTCAAGCTGCTGTGTGTGCACATAGATTTCTTTTCCTTTGGTTAAAGGATTCAAAGAGGAAATAATTTATTGGTACACTTTGCTCAGTGTTTGTCATTGAAAGGATGCCAAGTGTGTACTCCACCATGAAAAAAGGGGAAAAGTAAAAGATAGGGAATGTATTATTTAAAATATCACCACCATAAACAGTATAGGATTGCTGCAGGAATCCCATTATGGCTGTAGGGACACAGAAATGTTTCCATTACAATTATCATTGAGGAGTTTATAACTTGGCCATTGTGATTTTTATTTTTTAAGGGAATGTAATGTTTCTGTAATGCGCTGTACTGACAGTCTGGAAACTGGAAGTCTCTTGTTTTCTGCCAGAACAGATACCATGGGACATGTAGGGAAAGTGGCCCCCAGTTTACTCAGTGGCATCCTCAGTCCTGCCATCAGCAGGTCCTTCAATATCTGATCCTTCAGGCTGGCTGCGGTCATTGATACCTCCCTAGAATGACACTATATACCTCATGTTTGAGCAAAATTACTAGGCTTGAAGACAGGATGGAGAAAAAGAGCAGTGTCCTTCCTGAGGCTGAGCTGCTGTCCCTAGGGATTACTCCAAAGCGATGGTTGGACCAGTCCGTGTGCTATTGTGTTCCCCTGAACAACGCCTGTTGACTTATAGGGACCAAAGTGTTTCTACGAATGGGACGTGCAGCCACTTCAGCTACAAAATTGGAGGCTACCTGGGACAATATGACCTTTCTGCAGGCTGCCCAGTACAGTGAAACTCAGCTATGAATTCTCCACCTCTGCCACTTTCACATTAAACATTAAATCTGTCCACCATCCCTTGGGAGAGGCAGCATTAACCATGTGTGGCTGTACAGCCATGTGGCTTCTCTCCCATCATGCGGTTGAGAATGCCCAAATTGGTGGGGCTTGGGTCCACAGTTACATATTTACTTGATTCGTGAAGCTGCATCACAAATGGAAATAGAGACAGGAAAGGAGAGAAGGTCTAAAGAACATGTAGACTTGGTTTGTCCCAGCTACTGGTACATTTCCAAAGAGCTGCATTTCTAGAGTAGTTGTAAGCAGAAAGACCCAGGGCTGCTGTATCCTGCAGTGATCCAGTTGTTGTGATGCAACACCAGCAGGACACAACAGCTCCACACCTGAAAAAGTGATCTATCCCCCACAGCCTGGGATTCTGCCAGGAAGACAACAGAGGATCTCCACAAAATTTAGGAACACAGCTTGCATACGTGAGTAAAGGACTTGAAAGCACCTGAAACTTGAGTGATGTCCTTGGTGGAATATGGGACTGATGATGAAGAACAGAACTCCTTGTATATAGATCGCGTGTCCAAAGAGCAGCTAGACTGAGGTCCGAGTGTCTCACAGCCATCATAAGTTAATACAAAAGTCCACTGTAATTCTGATTCTTACAAGAGTGGACTTACACAGATTTCTGTTATTTCTGAAACGCATTTCTTTAACTATCTGTATGTTTTTTTATTCCTCCTCTCATAAGGAGGACTTCAGAGAAACATAACGCAGATGTGGAAGGGGGAGGGAAACAAATTCTTAATGTTGGGCCAATCCACTGGGAAGGAAGTTCCTGAGTTAAAGTTCAGTAATGTATGCACATGGAACTTTGTTTCCACCTTTCAGGATCTGAAGTCAGCGATCTAAAGGTGTGTTTGAACAGGTGAAGGCACAGACTGGATCAGAGGAGGACCCAGCAGACTACTGAGCTTTTACGGACTAAATGGAGTTGTGTTGTGAGACCTTTTCTTTAAACTCTGTGTAGGGAAAATATGCTGTGCATGGGATGGAAGGGTATTATTTTAGATTAAATCTGCTATATTTTAAACTAGAATTCATTCCTCTCCAAAGTCTGGGACTTCTGACCTAGATTCCATGTGGTGAGATCTATAGAAAATGATAGACAGTGCATGAGTCTTGCCTTCCAGAAGGGGTGTTATTGGTTAAGAATACTTTAGGATGTTGGAAAGGTTATTCTTTAGGGCTAGATTTATTCTGTTGCCTGCACCTAATGTAACAAATAGCTATTCCTTTAAGCCAATCTTGACATTGAGAAGAAAGTAGTCCAGATTTTTCTTTGTTTGTAGGATTGTAACATAAACATCCTCAGCTGTCAATGATCAAGAAAGTGCCTGGTAATCTGTATTCACTGCAACTGGCACATCATTTTGTACTCAGTAATTCCTCAGCACTCTTCACTTTGCTTTATATGGGTAGAGGAATCTCTGAAAAAAATGCATACCTACAGAATATATATATTTTTAACGAAAACTAAATCTGCTAAACCTTCCAATTGAGAAGTGATGAAAACCCAGCTTGGTATCTTAAACAAGTCAGATAACCAAAAAAACTGTAGAGACTTTTAACACCTTATTAGTTGCATTAAGAATTGTTACTGCAATTGATGTTACCAGGATATGTGATGTATTCACGTAATGAACTGCTTTTCAGCCATCCTGAGATGTCTCATATGTCAGTCTGGAGGCTGTGATTCTCCAAACAGATAGGAGTAATGAAGGTGTGTCTAGCACTAACTGAGCATGGAGTGCATTTTAAAAAATGAAAACAATAATCATGCTAAATAGGACTGTTGCTTGAAGCCATTAGTATCTATCAGATGAGCTGTAGAGGCATTGACAGAAATAGTTTAATATATTGTCACCGGTGGTTTTTAAAGTGTTTCAGCCCTATAGTGTCTGAGATGCCTGGGAAGGCTGACTGAGCCTTTCATCACTCTTGTGGGGTCCAGTCCTTTCTCAGGGACAGGTAAGTTTAGGATATGGGAATGCTGCACAAACAGCTCTGAATGTGTTGAGGACTTTGTTGTTCCAGCTCCAAGGGGTCGAACGGGTTCCACATCCTCCACACACATCCTGCATTGGCCACACTGCCCTGTGCCTTCTCTGCCTGTGTGCATGGGGTGACAGCTCTGCCTGTCTGCTGTGGGATACCATGGCTAGAGGGAGAAAAGAGCAGAGAAAACACAGAAAGAGCATTGCAGGGAAAATGGAAGGTATTCTTCAGTGCTGAGGACAACTTCTAGCAGTATGGGGACCTACCTCCTCCCTTCAGAAAAAGACAATTTATGCTTACATTCTCTCTGGTTTTCCATAAGAGATGGGTAATTAAATATATTAATAGTAAAGAGCTATGCTAAGGAACATACACTTCATTGTGGTAAGGAAGGTTTGCATGGAACTTAATTTTATAGTCACACTGCTAAAAATCACTATTTCAAGTGTTGATACTGAGCTGGAATGAATGCTTTGAAGAGGCACATACATCCAAGGAAGCCTTCCAACCATGAATATTAATAAGTCTGAGCTGAGATCCTGTCTGACAGATGACCAGCTCCATGCCATCCATTGCACTGCAACATGTTCTTGAGCCCCAATTTGTCAGCAATAAAAGTCAACTTGCCTAAACCTTCTGTAGGGGTAAGTTGCAGCATTGTGTGCATGAAGCATACGATAGTCCTGCTTCTGAAAATCACAGTGCTACACTGTGGATGAATTTGTGGCTCCCCGACTGATTCCCACTCATCAAATGACTCTCCAAAAATAACTGGTGAAGTGTGTATGGACCCTGCACTGTGTTAGATGGCAAAAATATTGTTGCAGGCCACTCTGTTTCTACTTGTAAGGAGGTTGTAGCAAGGTGTTGTTCTCTTCTCCCAGGTAACAAGTGATAGGACAAAAAGAAATGGCCTCAAGTTGCAGCAGAAGAGGTTTAGGTATTAGGAAAAATTTCTTCATGGAAAGGATGGTCAGGCACTGGAACAGTCTGCCCAGGGGAAGTGGTGAGATTGTTATCCCTGGAAGTGCTCAAAAAACATGTGGCATTTAGATGTGGAGTTAGTGGTGGGCTTGGAAGTGCTGGGTTAATGGTTGGACTCCACGATCTTAGAGGTCTTTTCCAGCCTAAACAATTCCATAATTCTAATATTCTGTACATTTTGATCATGGTAGAGACAGGATCTTGGCAAGGAGAGAGAGATATTTTATAGTAGAGTGTCCTGTAAGGTTTAATCATCACAGCACAAATGGTGCAGGGAGTGCTTTAAAGCCACATAGATTGATACCTTTCAAGCCCATGAGAGGGCAGGGATGTGTTTGATCACTGGTGTGCATGCCAAGGTCTGGGATTGAGGCTGGAGGAATGGGGACAGTTTGAGAAGAGCTCCTTGGATCAGCTCAGCAACTGCCAAAGAAAGCACCAGCAAGAAAATAAAGATGAGGGATTAGAGAAGGGCTTTTGAAGGAGGGATAGCTAGAAAAAAATACCCATCAAGTACTTTTTAGGTGTTAGTCTGTTATATTTGCATTATATTTAAGTGGGAATGAAATATGAATGTAAATAAAAGCTTGCTGGGCTCATAGGAGTCTCTGAACAGGGTCTGATGGGACCAGCTGACCAGACGCCCATAAAGGGCATTTTAAAACTCAGTCCAATGCAGAGGTTGGGTTAAACACATTGCGGAAGTGTTTCTGAAGGGAAAACAGTCTGCAGATTGGCTCTTGAATGAGTGGGAGCAGAGGAATGCTACCACTATATTTACTCCAACCTTTGTATGATTGTACACTGATGTATTCTCAGTATTTATTTGCAGTGCAATAGCAAATAGCTACTGCTGTCATGCCCTTGGTTTCTACTTTGCTAGCCACTGTATAAGCCTATAATTAAAAAAATCCTGCTTTATTGAGTTTATATGGTCTCAGAGATGATTTGTAAATATATTTTTGATATCAGTTCTTTCTAGTTCTTCAGTATGGCTATAAGCACTTACAGAAATGTCTACGAAGAAAAGAAATAAGTCTTAGTACAAGTTGGCATTCATCCATGAAGATTTAGATACCTAATTTATAAACATTTAGTAAATATGAATTAATCTTGACATGCTGGATTTTGTGCTGAATTAAATAATCATACTTACAGTCTATAATGCACTTGGACAATAGGTAAATTAGTCCTTCATTAAAAAATCATGAAGGAAAATGCATAATCTGCAGCAATGCCCGGAGGAAAAATTACAGTTATTTGAAATAAAACCACCATTGTTAGCAAATTTGTGAAGGTTGTTTTTCAGTTGGGCTTCTGGTTTTTTGTTGTTGGTTTTGGTTTTTTTAACTGTGCTATAGATCTTCCTGTGTATTGTCTCTATCACGAGACTTTCAGCTGAGAGTATTAACTAAATACCCAAGGTTTAATTGGAAATCTGAGGTAGAAAAACTGTAAATCTCCCTTCAGTTATTTGTCTCTGCACCGCCTACTTCTCAGCAGCAGACAAAACAGTATGTGCTTTTACATCTGATTAATGCTAACAAAAGCTGTGATTAAAACATCCTTGAATTCTTCTGTCATACAGCACAATTTAAAATTGTGGATTATCCTTCAAAACAGCACAAGTGGTGCAATTGCACATTAGCATAACAGCAAACCTTATTTACACAAGCACAAATGTTGTGTAAATTGGCTTTTAAGTGGGTTTTAAATGGCAATCACTTGGTAGGTGTTTTCAGAACTGCTAAATAAAAAAAAATAGCTATAGTGCAATATTTTACAAATGAATACTTTTAATGGGCCTATTTTCAATTGAATTGACTGTGAGAACAATGAAGGCAGAAAATGACAACAGTTATTTAATCTGGGATGCAATATAAATACTAGAACAATTTTAAATTGTTCAGCATGTTGTAGCAGAAAGTATTTGTGAAAGTCAAGTGGTTATTAAGCTCATGAACTCCTTGCTTTGCCTTTCTATCATGTGCAGCTGTAAGCTTGGGGAGATACACAGCTTAGGGGCAGGAGAGAGTCAGACCTAGAGTGTCTGGTTTTATGATTTTCACAAAGCATAGACAGGACTGGTTTATTACTCCTCATGGTGAGAAATTGCTCTCAACAGCTTCAGGGGGAAAGGGCTCCAAACCAGAAATAATCCCCGCAATCCGAAGGGAAATGGTCAGCAAGCAGTGCAACAAGTCTATGGGGCTGGGTGGGATCCACCCAAGACTGAACTCAGCGCCAGGGAAGGTCACGGAGCAGGTTGCCTTGAGTGCCACCACGTGCCTGTGCAGGATGACCAGGAAATCAGACCCAGCCAGCGCCAGTTTGTGAAGGGCAGGTCCTGCTTGACCAACCTGATCTCCTTCTGTGACAGGGTGACCTGCTTAGTGGATGAGAGAAAGGCTACTGATGCTGTCTAGGTAGACTTTAATAAAGCCTTTGAAACTATTTCCACAGCATTCTCCTGGAGAAACTGGCTGCCCGTGGCTTGGATGGGTGCACTGTCCACTGGGCATAAACTTGGCTGGATAGCCCAGATAGTGGTGGGGAGTGGAGTTACATCCAGCTGGTGTCCGGTCACCAGTGGTGTCCCCCAGGGCTCTGTGCTGGGGCCAGTCTTGTTTAGTATCTTGTCTGATGGTCAAGACAAATGGATCAAGTGCATCCTCAGCAAGTTCTCAAATAACACTAAGTTGGGCAGGAGTGTTGATCTGCTGGAGGGCAGGAAGGTTCTGCAGAGGGATCTGGACAGGCTGGATTGGTGGGAAGAGGCCAGTGGTCTGAGGCTCAACAAGGCCAAGTGCCAGGTCCTGCCCTTGGGTCACAACAACCCCCTGTAGTGATACAGACAGGGGACAGAGTGGCTGGAAAGGTGCCTGGTGGGAAAGGACTTGGAGGGTGCTGGTCAGCAGTGGCTGAACATAAGCCAGGAGTGTTCCCAGGTGGGCACGAAGGCCAGTGGCATCCTGGTTTGGATCAGACATAGTGCGGCCATGAGGACCAGGGCAGTGATTGTCCCCGGTGCTGGGCGCTAGTGAGGTCACACCTTGAATCCTGTGTTCAGTTTTGGGCCCCTCGCTACAAAAAAGACATTGAGGTGATTGAGCATGTCCAGAGAAGGGCAGTGGAGCTGGGGAAGGGTCTGGAGCACAAGCCTGATGAGGAGCAGCTCAGGGAGCTGAGCCTGGAGAAAAGGAGGCTTGGGGGAGACCTTAATGCCCTCTACAGTGACCTCAAAGAAGGTTGTAGCAAGGTGGGAGTCAGCCTCTTCTCCCAACTAAAAAGTGATGGGATGACAGGAAGCAGCTCAAGTTGCACCAAGGAAAGTTTAGATTAGATATTAGGGGAAAATTCTTCACTGAAGAAATGTGAAATGAAGAGTATTAGAACAGGCTACCCAGGGAAGTGGCAGAGTTAATATATTTGGGGGGATTTAAAAGACATGTAGGTACTGTGCTTGGTATGTGGGTGCCTCTTGGATGTACCTGTGGAGTTTTTCCTGGGTCAGAATGGCGCTTAGACGACTCAAAATTGAGATTTTCCCCCCCTTTAATTTAGAACATAATTCTGTAAATAAATGGTCAACAGCTATGTCATATGTTGACATATGTGCTCCTCCATGGGCTGAAGAAGTTCACAAAGAGCATGGACAAACAGCTCAGGATGGAGAGCTCTGTTGGTGGGACAGTGGTCAGCACTGGGTGCAGTCCTGTGGTATCTGAAACAAAAAGTTGGAATTGGATCCATTTGCACCTTGGATTCAGCTGAGTAAGGAAATCTTCCAAAATTACTGTCAAATACCTGATGTCAAATGTAAGGAGTGGGGTAATGAAACAAGATCATTTTAACAGAGGAGATGTAATTTTCTCTTCTTTTTCAAACAGCAATTATTCTGCCTGTGTACTCTGGATCAGCCACTGGAATTACACAAGCCTAAAACTTGCGTGAAATCAGAAACATGATTGTCTTAGACTTCATTCTCTGCACCATATGAGCAGGCAGCTTGCAATCAGCCCTGGATATACCAAAGCCTGTTTACCAGAGTGATGTTTAGAGGCTTTATGCTGTTGTACTCAAGCTAATATTTCAACTGATTGTAATCTCCTTGTATTCATATCCCTGGTGGTTTCTCACAGATGAAGGTTTTGAATGAATCAGGCACTGATCAGTCCCTGATAAGATTTGGTGATGTTTGTCCTATGTTTGGCATTATACCTCCTTTCTGTTTGTAATATGTGGTTTTTACACTCATTAGCCTCTATTTTTAAATTCTATTTACAGCCTTGGCTTTGTCTTCTGTTTCTCCCTTAGTGACATAAAGACTTGCACAAATAGTTATTTAGATTAGTTTAATCCTGGGATATATGCTAATTTCTGATGTGGTGGTTTCAGACTTACTATCCTTCAGCAGATCAGTTCTTTTGCTCCAAGAAGTTTTCACATGGAATGCAAGGGCTCCTGCAGAATTTCAGTGCAAAGTGATCCCTCACAGACCACCCTTATTTTACCAGCAGCTGAAATACTCATTTGCCCTTCATTGTCCCCTCCCTAATGTGCTCCTTTATGTTCATTCTTGTCTCAACATGTCTAAATTTTAAGCATGCTCTTTTCTAAATGTTTGGACATATTCACAATTTCTATGTTAAGAAAGGCTCAGCCTTAGCAAAACAACAGTTTTTGCACTAATAGAGTGCAAACCAGATTGCTCTGAACTAAAGCTAATTATTTTGGCAGATGTAAAATGAAATGAAGGGGTAAAATGACGATACTTTTACTTGGAGTTCTGGAAACGAAGCTGGAAATTGTAGCGCAGCTCCGGTTTTCACAGTAATGCAGGATAAAGTCTGTGCAGGTGCCATGTGGGCAACTGTCTGCACAGTCCTAATCTGGGGACAACTGCTTCATTACTGATACCCCACATTTGTATTTTCCTTTGGGCGTCTGCACGTCTTGGATGTGTTTCCTTAGGCTGTCAACACACAGGAGACTGCTTTGGGGTAGTGCGTGGAAGGCCCTGTGTTGAAGATGCGCTCCTGTTGGCATACAGCTGGTTTGTGAAGATTTGAGTTAACACCACCATTTCGGTATGTATTAAGGGATCTTTAATCCATGTGGATTTGATATTTGAAGCATCCAGCTTCCATGGAATTGAACCTGTTTGAGTGAGCTTATCAATTTAATAATATCATTGCAGTAACCAAATCACTGCTGTCACTCAAATTGTGAGTGTTTTTATAACCCAACTCCATCCATCCATCCATCCATCCATCCATCCATCCATCCATCCATCCATCCATCCATCCATCCATCCATCCATCCATCCATCCAGTTTAAGGGTGGAATGTACACAATAACTGAAATTTTTTGCTCATTTTGTGCTGTCCATACTTTTGTGCTTGGCCCGAAAGCAACTCGGACTCTGCGGACTCACCTGGTTTGAACCCACAGAAAGAGAAATGAGGGCAAAAAAGCATCAGTGGCAAATAAAGCAGTAATACCCTAAGCCACCAAGCAAAGACAGAAAAAGGAAGAAACCAAAGTATTTTCTTGTACTACAATCAATTCTGTTTTGAAAAGTAAATGGCTTGAAATTTAGCTACCCTCCACAACTTCCAGGCCAAATGAGTAGAATATGCAAATCAAAAGATGACTTTTCTAACTTCAAAGCTCGTGTTAAGTCAAAGGTTGTACTCAATGATCTCAGAGGTCTTTTCCAACCTAGTTGATTCAATGATTCTGTGAAAGCTGTTTGCTCCACTGTGGAACTCAAACCCATGCTTTCAGCCCTTTTTCATGCTCAAATACCTCAGTAAGGAAGACGACACAGTCTGATCACTGACTGTTTTGCCGGTGACACAGAAGTCAGACAGAATTCGACTTGGCGTTCTGCATCTTCACTGATCCTGCTGCGCTAACACGGGTAGCAGGTCATTGGGACCATGTGATGAAACCCCTTCTCTCCCTGATGAGGATGTGTGAATGCAAGTTGGTCACAAGCGTATCCATATTTGATGTCAGCTGGATTCCTTGCATTGCTCAGCAGCAACATAAATGCTGCACCTCCCAGGCCTCCTGTGATTCAAGAGAGGAGGTGGGACATCTTGCCTCTCTCATACAAGCACAGAGGTTAAGGTCAGCACCACTCACTGCTATCAGTTCACCCAGGGAATGGCACGGATTTTGCACTGAGTTGGACTGGAGAAGAGCTACAGGCAGCAGGATGGGAGGGATGGGCAGCAGGAGTGAAAAAGAGGGATGCTCCTCTGGTTGCTCTCATACATATGTGTGATAGTTCTCTAAACAACAGATGTAGGACCCTTAGGCTTATGGTTTTACATGCACATGGCAAACTTGTATGCTGCTTGCAGCAAGCTTGGCCTCCAAAGGGAAGGAAGTGGGATCCTCTCTGAGGCATATCAAAGTGAACAGGTCATACAGATTTTAGCATAAACTGTCATAAATAATCTGTGCCTTCTGAAATTCTTTAGATTGCCTTCTTTGACTTTACCCACTTGAGGGCTATTCCCAAATCTCAGGCCTCTGGTGGTAAATTTCTTCTAATTTTCAGTCTAAATTTATAGCCAATTTGAATTTCATTATTTGAATATTATTTATTCATATGCATTTGCTGTTGTGCCAGCCTTACCCTTTAGCCTAAATAGATTTTTTTTACCTGCTGGAGAAGATGCTCCTTTGATATATTTATGGGGAGAACTACATCGCATATCTGCCTTCATTTTGCTAGGCTAAGCAAAACTCTCTTAAAAAGAAAGGCCCACATTTCTCGAGACACCATCATAACATTTCTCTGCCTCAGTTCACTCTGAATTCATCTTTCCTGGATGTGGTTTTAGGTGTAATATTCCTTTCTTTAATGTAAGGTTTGGTGCTGGGTCCATACATCCAATATTTCCTTAGTTCTGCTTAAAAATATGTTGTCTGATGCAGTCTCAAATCAAATTTACTTTGGTCAGCTGGCATGGACACTTGCGCTGTCAATCACACTGGGACTAGTTTTCCATCAGGTTCTTTCTCTTCCTGCCTTGATTCCATCAGAGGATCTTTCTCTTTGTAGCAGAAATTCTGGATCACAACGCTGCGTTCCAGCTGGTTTCAGGCAGGTCTCCTTATGTGATTCCAGGCGTTCTACATTTGAATAGTTTTCCCAAGTTTGTGTCACCAGCAAATTTTTGCCATACGGGCCAAGTCTGTGAATGAAATCCAAGAGACAGTAAAAGACTCCAATATTTATGCTTAGATGTTGCAGTGCCTAATTAGGTTTCCCTCCCTTAGTGCACAGTCCTTAGACAGGATCTGTAATTTCCTTGAGAAAGGCATAGGGAGACTACTGACACCTTTAAGTTCAATCTCTAAAGGACCCATGCTGAATAACAAGTGCCAAGTGTAAGCAGAGATTCAGTAGTACAGGTGCTTTTTTTACCCAGTCTCCAAACGTCATGGAAGGTAAAGCAGATGCCTAAGTTAGGAATGCAGATGTCTGCTGAGCCCACAAGTTACTACTTGTAGTAACTGGAAAATGTGAATGAAAAGACAGATTGCAGTGTTGGACATGGACACCCTAAGTTGTATTCTCAGTCTTTTAACAGCCCACTTTTGGAGCTGGCTTGAAAATAATAAAGAAATAAATTTGATCCCAAGGCCAAAGCAAAATTTCTATGTCCCTGCATTTATCGGGAATCAACTTCAGCCTGTTTTTCTGCTGACCCCAACGTCACCAAGAAACCTGCCAAGAGTCCTCAGCACAGTCCCAGCAAGCTGACGAAGTGCCGAGGTTTAAAAGGAATGTTCATATTATTGCTATTAACACTCATAATAATAGTAGTAGTAATAGATCCTTGAAAGAAGAAATACAGTCTGATTTGCTCCATTTTTTAACTCTCAATTCGGTGAAATCTCCCATGCTTTTCCTCTAAGCTCCCCCCAGTGGAAAGACCATGAGTTCAGTCTTCCAGCAGAGCAGCTCATCCATGCTTAAGCTCACGTAGACAGCAATCTCACTTTACAACTGAGGTTAATCGGTCATGGCTGATGAGCTTTGTTTAATGAAAGGCCATTTATATAGTGCCCTTTGGATAAAGGCTCTGCATTTTAGCATTCAAGAGAAGGGAAGTGGAGGAAATAAAGAGTCGCAAGAAGGGTTAATACCAAGAAGCTTGGGTTTTTTTGCCGTTGTTTTGCCAAAGAAGTACTATAAAATGAAGATTTGCTTCTGGAGGATTTATTATTACTAACTTTACTGCATGTGCTTACTTTCTCAGATCCCAGGTGTGAAAATGGACTTCCAAGCACTGCCCAGAAACTTGCAGCCGTCTGCATTTAATCTGAGCAGCGGCGGCTGCTGGAGATGAACGTATTAAAAATTAACTGTCTGGGTTGTGCATCTCCAATCTGAACCCATCTCTAAAATTCCCAGTGTTGTTCCACTGCTTTGTCCTCTGAAATAATGCAAGGTCAGAGTGTTAATCACTCATTTTTACTATGCTGCTAATGCTGCTTTTAAATTTTAGCCCTGTTTGGTTTTTTCGTTATGCTGAAAGCAATATAAAAATAATTAAAAAGAAACTTTGCTTCCGCTGTTCTGCGCTGGTACCCAGTGCTACCTGGCAGACCTTTAAAGTGTCGATTCTGCATGACTAATTGATTGCTTCAGCTGGGGTTAATTAATTAATTAGTAGCAGAGCTGCATTAAAGATTGGAGGCATTCAGAACTCCCATAATGGACGGGAGCTTTATTAGTACATAAAATGAGTGTTTAAAATCCACACAGCAACTAATATGCTCTTGAGGCTTTCATTAAACAAACCTATAAAATTACTTGCTTCATTATGTATTTTAGTTACTTTCTTCACATTGTACGGTATCTCTTCACCTTTTTCTTTTGCCAGCCAGTTTTAAGTGCCTATTTGAAATCAATTTCTCTAATAATGGGCTTAATGAGCTCATCAATTAAGGCTGCCATAATGGAATGTAACTGTGTGGTTTCAGTTATCAGTTAAACTCTGGAACTAATTTCCATGCTTCATCTATCAAAAATGATTGGCTAATATTGTTTAGCTTCTGCTTTAGGACGATAGGGAGACCTCGGGCCCTTCTTCACTAATGTCCGAAGGGCTGAATTTCTTCTTGGAGAAGCAGAAAGGGAGGGAGGCGAGGTGGGATGGAAAGAACAATGAATGGAGAGATTTGGGCCTCTATCAGGATCTGGAGTAAGTGTGATCCTGTATTTCAATGCCAGCATGGTAATTAGTAGTAATGGATTACATTTTCAGACGTATTAGATAAAATGATCGTTCCACATGAAAAATCCCATTATGAGTTTCTTACCTCTCGCTCCCTCTGTCTCTCTCCTGCTTTTGCTCGCTCTCTCCATTTTAATAACCACTGCCCTTTCCTGTGACCCCTTTAAATAATGGTATAAATGGTCAATAGACCTAAACATATAAATATTTCCTTAAGACAACATCCTCACATTTGTAGCAGCCAAACCTGAATTTTGGGATATGCCACCTCTGTACAGGAAAGAATAAATATCTCATCAAGCACAAACATCTATCAAACCAAGAAAATCTCCACAGTAAATGGACTGTGTTTTTTTTTAAATATTGTTGAAAAGCAAAAAAACCAAAAAAAATATCAGAAAAATCACAGTTTTTAATTCCTGTTTGTTTAATTGATGAATACTAGGAATATTTATGTGTTCTTGCTGTTAAGATTAGGTGTGTTCAGGTTAGTGTGCAATAAAATTTCTAGCTACTGGTAGGATTTTACTAATTTTCTTATGTGATTAAAACTTTCCAGGTTAAGAGCAACAAAATTTCACTCACAACCCAGATGTTGACTGAAATGTTGAGAACTCGAGCCATCAGAGAGTTTGTGTGGCCTCTGCTGGGGCTGTATTTACTTCTCTTACGGTGACATCTGAGCGTTTTCTAAGTGATGAAGGAAAGAGACATTTTAGAGGGAGAAAAGCACTCTGGAAGTTGGCTAGAAGGGCACAGCAGGGATTTTTTAAATACAGACCCCTTAGAATCAGTGTCATGGGACCAGCCTCCAAGTAAGTGACTTGAAACCAATGGCACTACATGGGGGAGAAGATTGCAAAGAGATGTCAGAGCCTGGCTGCTGCTTTTATTTTTAAAACATGAAAATTCAGTGTTGGTGGGATATTATCCAGTAAAATTCAAAACCAGAGGAGTGTGTGAGTGCCACAGGTGCCATCCCAGACATGGCCCAACTGAAAATTTGCTTTGCTTTAGAGAGCCCAGGAGAGGAGATGACTTTCAGCAGGTTATCATCTAGAGCAAACCAAAGTGGGTCTTGAAGGGACAGGGGGATTTTGTGAAGGTTTCCTTCTCTAAGGGAGCGATTGCTATCTGGCTGTTGCTCTGAGACTGATTTTGTAATTGATTGTGCATTAATTTTCTGGCTCTGATCTTGCACCAGCGCTTACAGTTGACTTATGAGAACTGGGTGTGTTATTTCTATCAAGTAAAACTTTCCTCTCATGAATAAAACGAATACTGCAAAGATTGTTCTTGTGGAATAGCAGAAATTGTGGTAAGGCAAACAAAACTGGTTTGCAAATTTCTTTATAATAACCATGTGTAAATAATCAAGCTGTAGAGTGTGAGAGTGAACTCTGTTGTACAGTTAGAAAGCATTTACTTTTCTAATAAAAAAGATTACAGGGTACTTTAATGTTAGTCTTTAGTACAATAATTTCATCTGTTTTGTATGGGTTTTTTTCAAGTTACATTTTATACTTTATACTATAAAAAAGGATGTTCACAAAGGAAATTTCAAGCACATTCTCCAAACAGATCCTCTGATTTTCTGGAGTATTTTTAACCATTTTCATGAGTCATGAATTTTCCAAGAAGAGAGTAGAGCAGTATTAGTGAAGGTTGAACCGAACTGAAGATTTATCTTTCCTTACTTTCACATTGGGCTGACAAAGTTTAGAAAGCCCAAAGTTTCTCAGGATGCTTAAATACTAAAACAGGAATCTTAGTCACATGTTATGTACCATAGAGGGACTACGAGGCTCAAGCTCAATTTTCTTTTCCAATTGAAATGTTTTTAATGTCACTGATGAGATGTTGCTGTAACACTTGTAAAGCAAATGTTATTCTAGTGCTGCAATTTATAAAATCACAGGCAAGGAGAAATGCCAGTGATAGACATAAAGTCATGCAGTTAAATCCCATGCCTGAACTCTGATTCAGCTCCCAATTCTTTTGCAGACTCTCCTAATCATTCAGCCTTTTAAAATCCCCCACTGACTGACTGGTTGGAGGGGATGGGGAGACCTGTTCTTCCACTTGGTCTGCCGTTGGTCTTTAATTCTGCTCTCAGGAGCATTTTTCTATCCCCTTGGTTTTCCATTTACAAGTAGGCTATCAGGGTTTGGAACCTCAATTGCCCAAGTGTTGCCTCCATCACTACCTCTGCCTTGTGTCCTTGCCTTCCCCACAATCACTACAAGGGGCTTCTGCGGGCTGTGGTTTGCCCCCTTTCCCTCTTGCAGGAGACCAGGTCACGGACAGCATGGATGAGCACGGATCTGGCAGCGGGACCAGTCCTTTTTGCAAGACAGGGACCACAGGCAGTAGTGTATCCTCAAAAGCAAATCCTCTGGCAAATCCCAGTGATGAGAGACTAGGAAACAACTCAGCCAACTTCAGTTGTTTGCTGCTGTTTTGTAACCTTAGGGGCAGAAAAGCATCTTTTTTTACACCTTGTTTTAGGATGTGCATTGTCCTTTGTTCTGCCTTATTTACCCCGTACTCCTCAGCTTACTTTTTTTTTTTTAAAGACAAGGTGATTTGTACCCAATTGCAAATAAGATAGCAGGTGTATTCTGAATCCTTGATGGCTTCGCCCCTCTACATTCTTCCCTTCAAAATAATATTGCTATTATTAGAGGGCATTCAAAACATGGAGACAGTGTCACTGTCCACCAAGGTTTCCTTCTTGGTGCTTAGATATGTCTTACACCTTTGTCACAGGATAAGAGAAAGGAAACATGGCAAAGCCTCAAAGCTGTGCATGAAAGAGCTCTAAATAATAGTAATAATGGGTATTTCTAAAAGTCTGTCTTTAAGGGTTGAGTGGGCTCTGTGCGCCCTATTTACGCCTTTTTAATTCTTGAACAATAGCTGTGGGGTTTCCTTCAAGGCAGCGAAGGAGCGAGGTTAAACATTATTTCTGTAACAGCCTTTTGTTTCCAGCTCCCATGGAGAGAGGGGGGAAAAATTGAGATAAAGAAGTGTTATTAAAATTGTGACACACGGCTCTGGGAGTACGTTAAAGATAGAAGGAGCCAGGACGTCAGGAAAGAAATAATGAAATGCAAAAATCACCCAGACTGACAATTGGGAGCCTATGTAGCAGCTTAGCCTGTTGGTCCAAGGCTATTTGTCATAATCAGCGGCACTTTTCTCATTAGCAAAAAGCCATTACCAGTGGACTTTATCAGCAGCTGTGAGTTATCAAGGGGCACACAGCAATCCTGGCGTGTAGTCGTGGGGTTCAGCCGGGGTCCGGCTGCTTTAATAAGCCGCCAACTCTTTCCCCAAGTTCCCAGTCAGGTGTCACTGCCATTCCTGGTGAGGCAGCCGAGTGCGGTCTATTAAGCGCCTCACTCCAGTGCCTTCCCACTCCCCAGCCCAGGCCAAAGCCTCTCCCTGTTCTCCTTGCTTTCCTCTTCCCTCCTGTCCAGCTCAGGGACCAACTGGGCAAAGTCTTCCCTACTTGCCTGGACAAGTCCTTCTTTTCCCCTCCCCAATTCACTTTTCCACATCTCCGTGATAGCTCTGCCAACTGCAGCTTCTTCCATCTCCTTGCACTGAGCAAGCTGTTCTCTTTCTTGCTCCTTTGTCTCCGTTTCTTTTTCCATACAAAACCCTTCCTGCTCCTTCCCTTTTTGTCTCCAGTGACAACTGCTTGGACGTGCCAGCCCATTCCTGCACATCAGCAGTACAGGTTGCATTCTGGAGGAGTGCCTCCAAACCCACTCTGACCTGCCCTGAGTCTGCTGATGGGACTTGATGACTTGGCTGAGTCTGTGCTCAAAATGAGATTTTCTCTCTCTGCTCTGTGGTCTGTGTGATGGATAGTCCTATCATACCCTCTTAAGACACATTTAGACCTTTCTTTTCCACAAGTGTTCTCCATGATCTTTTCCAGAGGTTGAGTCCTGTCTCCTACAGGCAACAACAGCAAAAAATTGCCCTGGTATTGAGCAGAGATGACCCACAGCAGGTCCTTGTCTTCAAGCAGGGGTATGGGCAGCTTCCAGGCAGGGAGAACTGGAGCTGAGCCTCAGCCTGTGGGGTCTGCCACTACGTACAAGTATCCTTTCAATGCTGCTTGGATAGAGACATCCATTCAACAGCTTCATGAGGTCCATCCAAAGTGTCCTTTTATCCCAAGGAAGGAAAATATATCTCCTCTGTTCTCCTTTCCTTCAAATACAAATAAAATAAATGTCTTGCTTAAGCTGCTGGGTGGGAATTCCCTTTGAATAGGAGGAAAATCAAAGCAATTCGGTGCCAACTTACTTTCAGACTCTTTCTTCGCTGTGACTGGAGTGGGAACTTTGCCACGATTTAAGAAAAAAGCAAAGAGCATCTTGGGGAATGCACTGGGAGGTGAACATGTCTATCTGTGTATAGGTGTGGCGCTCAGTGTGCTGCTCCACTGGAGCCTACTGGAATCATTACAGGTCACAAACTGAAGGATTTGAATGGATCCAAAATCTAATGAGGTCAGTGAAAAGACTCTCATTGACTTCAGGAGGATTTGACAGAGGTGCCAGCTGAGGGGAAAAAATATGATCTTGCACAGAGCTAAAAATCATACTAGTACGAATGAACCCCTGTGCTCGAAAGAGGTAAGGAAATGTGAGATGTTCTAGGCTGATTTAAGGACATTCCTATTTTCCACCCCTTGTGTAAATTGGCTCTAAACACACCCTTAGCTATATTAATTTAAATTGTTGCACAATGAAACCTGAATTATTGATGCTGTCAGGGGTGGGGAAACATCTGCAGAGCCCACGGGTAGCAGTAATTTCACCTTGCATTGCCATCCAGATACCTGCACTGGAGGTGGCTTCCCTGGCAGAGTTGTTGGAGAGGCACTGCCAGGGCATGGATTATCAAACCTCTTACAGGCACCTTGAACTGTGCCACAAATTTCCCAGTTGCCCTCCATGGGGTATAACACGAGCAGGTGAGTGAGTTTGTTATTGACTTTGATTATATAGGCAGGTCAGATGCATCTTGCCCTGCCTGATTCCACAATTATATAGGCAGGTCAGATGCATCTTGCTCTGCCTGATTCCATTGTCACCAATCCTGCATCAACAGAAATAAAATCTCCGGGGAAAAAAAAAAAAAGGATCTCAATTCAACAAAATACTTGTTTGGCTTTAAAAGTACTAATAATCTTCTGACTTTATATGTTAAAGTTAACCTATTAAAAGGTTCTGCTGAGCCAAGGCAGTGCCAATATATGATGCTTTGAGTACTCGTAAAAAGGAGATTTATAATAGTATTATGACACCTTTTTTTTTTTTTTTTAAAGCAGAACTATTGCACAAGTTGGAAATCTATTCATTACCATCTGCATTGTGAACCACTGTCTTAGATCTGCTGTAGGAAATTTTTACCACCATTGTCCTATGGTACAGTTAGGTAAGTCTCTCATTTGGTTTGGAAAACATCACCAGGTTCCAGCTTTTGGGAAATGAATGGAAAGGCAGAAAGAGCAGATGGCATTCATGTTCATTATTCATCTTATTTAAGTTCTATTAAGTATTTTTAAGGTATTTCCTGGGAAATCATATTATGATACAGGAGTCTGAACAAACAACTGGGTTGCCTCAGATAAAAAAAAAAAACAACCAAACCTCCAAAAACTTTTAATCAAAGCATAGGGAAAGTTCCCTCAGATCTCTGCAGTGTTGGTGGTGGGGCACAGGGGGTTGGCAGTGCCTGGTATGATGGGAGGAGCCCTCAGCACGCAGGTGCCCAAGAGGCATCAAACCCCTGCCAGCTCCCAGGAGAAGGAAGGTGAAGGAGGTATCCAAAGAGGGACCACAAGTGTTGCTGCTTGAGGACATATGCCAACAACTTGTTCCCCCAGGAAATCCACACCAGACCACTGGCTAGGTGGGTTAGTCAGAAAAGGGTATTAGGGACCAGGCTTCTGTAGATATTACTTTCCTCAATACTAGCTGTACACTCAGAAAACCTTCACTCTTTCCCTCCACCCCCCTCCATGTTTTCAGCATTTCTTTTTGTTTTTTAAAAATAAGATGCCAATAACAGGCTGATGGACTAAACGATCACTGTAGGTCACTTCCAACTGAATTATTCTATTCTATAATATGCATATATCACATACATATACTCAGTTATCTAAGATGATAGGGAGAAAGCAGGCTGTTGATAGTTTGGATAAGTTGTCAATTTATTTGCACTGTGAAGAGCTGAGATGCAAGCCTCTGAAACACAAGAGAATCAATTCTGCCTCAGCGAGGAACAGCGAACGCCCACTGACTTCTGCAGCAGGGGTGAGTGGTTCAGGCAGGAGGGAGAGAAATGGGCCCCCGAGTGTAAAATGCAAATTCTAGCAGATTGTCTCCATTCAAGGGAAAATCAAGGACATAAAAATATTTTTTTCTGCTTCCTATTGTGTTTTTCCTTAATGATTTTTGGCAAAAACAGAGTGGAGTTGACCTTAGAATTTTTTACTTCTGGTAAATTTCAGAACTCACTACACAAGAGCAAATGCAATGTGCTGCTTTTAATATCAGATGTTTTAAACCTCATTTGGGGGTGTTTTATCTCATGGTCTCTGCCTTTCAGGTCTGTGCAACTCTATACCTCAGGAAATTATTTAATTCAGATTTCCATATCCTAGAAAATTTAAGAAGTATTTACAGGGAAAATCCTAGAGTTTGAATGAAATAAGCAGTTTACCTTTGAGACGTTTATAAGAAAGAACCTGATCAGTGCATGATGCTTATGCAGACTTGAATTCTTTATTGTAATTGAGCACAGAAAGTAAAGAATCTTATTATTTGTCTTGGTCCACTTTAAGACAGATGGGTGCATCCTGTAACTGATTAGAAATGGGACCATAATCTCAGGCACAAGAATCAGCACAGGAATAGTTCTCAAGGGACAGAAGCAGAGGGAAAGAACTGGAGGGAAAAATCACTCACTTTTCTTAATCAGCTGTTGTCCAAAAACAAAAAAGAAGAAGAGAGAATGATCATATCACATCCATTCTTATGGGCAGAATCATAACCAAAGAATTACGATACTGGAGTTATTAAATATTTCAGATAATACCCATTGAACCTGCAACCCGTTTTATTCTCTGCCCATGTCTGTTTCTCCATCTTTTTTCTGAAGATTACTAGAATTCTCCATAGAGTAGAAAAGCATCTTTTGCTCAGACTGAAGCACAGCAATCACTGTTAAATTTATTATTTTGTATAGACAGCTTGTGCAAAACGGTGTTTAGCTTGGATAAATGTAAGGAGAGTATGATAATTCTAGATACTTCTATGGAATATGATGACAGTCTGAGCAATGCTAAGAAAGGTTAAGAAATATTAATGGATTACAAACAGGAGGGAATATATTACATAATGCTGCTGAAAATGTGAAAGCTCAACTTGAACTGTGAGAGGAATGGAGTTAGCATAACAACCTCAGCACTAAAAAGTGCATCAGGATGGATTTTGGGAATGAATTCTCTTGGTGTAAAAGACAGTCCATAGTCCTAAAAAATAGCTGAAAATATTTGGTAATTTAGCCTGTCTCCAGAGGATACTGCAGACAAGGCTACAGAATCCTAAAGCTCTCTTTATGCAATAAAAACACTCCTGTACAAATTCCCCCAAGCTTTTATGGAAAAATGAACTACTTTTTTTTGGAAGTGCTGAAGCTTCCTAAGGCTGTGTGTGTGTCTGTGTGTCAGCTTCCATGCTACAAGCGTCTTCAAGCAGCGATGGTCCTTTGGAAAGGCAGGTGTTTTTGGACAAACATGGTCTTTGTCATTTATTCTGCAGCTCTTGAGTACCGAGGATTTTTGAGTGGCTCAGGTCTCCTGGCGGGGCTGATGCCACATGAGATCCCCTTTTATAAGAATGACGGAGCGATGCAGAGAGTTTAAGTGACAGTTAATTCCCTTTTAAGCCTCCCCTCCGCCAGTCTCAATTTGCAGGAGGAGATGGAAAAGGAAGCAGGGAGTGCGGTACTGGATAAAGACGAAAACCACAGTTGTGAGGTGCAGAAGACCCATTGGACCATCTAGTCTGTAGACTGCCAGGAAGAAGAGGTACTGTAGGGTAATCAGGCAGCAGATTCTCAAGAGCGAAGATGACAGGGAGATCAAGAATCACTAAGGGAGAAGAAAGTGGTGATGCAAGAAGGAAAAGTCCAGGTGTAATGGGAGTTTGTCCCTTCTTAGCATTAATCTCAGTTTACCTCCCTATGCCATGTTAGAATGCTGGAAGTACCTGGAAGAAGACATGATCCCAGATAGTTTGTAGGGAATTGTTCCTAGTAACTTTTGTTAATATTTGTGCAGTAGTTGTACCTACTTTTATTAGAAATGTTACAGAACAACATCCCTTTGTCAGTCTTCATGGGCTTCAGTTCTTGGTACCTTGCTAGATTCTCTTCCAAGGTGCTTTTCTCTGATTATTGCCCTTGACTTCAGAAAGTAGCTGTGATATACTTCTCACACTTTGATATGATCTATAGTTAACCCTATGCAAAATTCTTTGGTGTAGTGAGGTAAAATTTGTCTCTGATGCCGCCGATGCCGCCTTTCCAGTTTCTTCTCGTCAGCTGAGTCGCCGTATTTTCCACATTTAACTTTGTTTCCATAAAGTCCTGTCCCATATGTCACTGCTTGTCCATGTTTTTGTCATGGTTTTTGGACAATCTCCACTGAACTGACAAGATCCGAGAAATTTCTGGCGAGTTTTGTGAAAACAGGCAGTAATGAGGGGGGAAACCCTCTGTGGGAGAGAGTTATCTCTTCTGAAACCCTGTTTCATGAGTTCCATGGAAATCAGTGTTGAATTTTATGTCTGGACTCATCTTCCAGCATCACCTGAAAACTTTTGTTCCTACGTGACACCTTCATGTCTAAAATACTCTGAATTTTACCATACTTTCTTTCCTAAAGTCTCTTAAAATTTTGGGTTATTTTCAAACTCGTATTTCCATTCAGGCTTGTATCATTGGAAAACAACCTCTAAACAATTAGAAAATATCTAATATTTCAAAGCTTTCTGCCTTGTTCTTAAGTAACTGGCCCAATATTTAGTCCTGCAAGTAGCATGCTCCTGCACCCGTGGGTGCACTTATGAGAAAAGGAGACTTATTATTATTGCACCTTATTATGCTCAGGTTTTCTTATTTAGTTTTCCCAGGGTTTAAAAATCTGGAGGAAAAAAAATCACGGAACTCCTTAATCAGAGGTGAGGTGAACAAATGCAGGCTCCTGAAAGAAAGAGAAGTGCCTGCCCAGGGCGGTGGGGCACAGCAAGCTCATTATGACACATCTCTCTTGCCAGAGAAAGCAAAGCGTTCAGCAACTTGCAGTTCGGGACCACGAGAAACAGATGAGCTTTGCACCATCCCCAGAAGGTCCATGGGCCTCGGCACTGGCAGCCCAGGAGGGAACTCCAGAACAAAACCTGTTCCTCTGAAGTCCCCAGGGCTGCTCTGCCCAGATGTGGCAACATCTGTGTGTGCTCCCGTTTCCCACCTTGTCACAACAGTGCACAGAAAGCAGTTGTCTTTTAGCTACAGAGGTCTTAAGCTATTTTAAACCCCTTGCCTAGGCCAAATGGGTTGGGCAGGGGTTTTGCCAGGCACAAGTGGCCTGAGGGAGATGATCATCATAGAATCATAGAATGGTTTGGGTTGGAAGGGACCTTAAAGATCTTCTTGTTGCTGTGGGTTGGGACACCTTCTAATGCGAGGGATAATCATGGACACCACTAGCTGACCAATATGATCAAGGTAATGCTGTTTATTGTTGTGAAAACACCCCTAAAATAACCCAGATAGCTCACACACTGCACACACACTGCAAACCACCCTGTGACTGGTTAATGCGAATAACACACAACTCTATTGGTGTAAAATAAAGTCCTCGTGATCTCTCTCTGTGGCCATTGTTTTTCAGTCTTCTGCTGCTGCTTCTGTAAGTTTACATTCTTCTCCCTGTTGATCTCCACGGAGGCTTCTTAAAAATAGCTTTTCACTGCAGCCTTAAAGGCCTCGCAGCATGACTGCACCCAGAGTTCCAGGGTTGCTCACATGTCCATTTTCTGCAAGAAATTCCCCAACAACCTTCCACTAGACCGGGCTGTTCAAAACCCCATCCAGCCTGGCCTTGGACACTTCCAGGGGTGGGGCACCCACAACTTCTCTAGGCAACCTGTGCCAGGGCCTCACCACGCTCACAGTAAAGAATTTCTTCCTGACATCCAATCTGCACCTACTCTTTTTCAGTTTAAAGCCATTCCCCCTTGTCCTATAGCTATGTGCCCTTGTAAAAAGACACAGCAGGTGCTGCAGTCAGGACCATGGCCACCCTTGGGGCATTCTACATGCGTATGCAAGTTTGAATGTCTTGCAGGAAAATAGATTTCATCCCTTGAATAGCTCAAACTCTGCCTCAGAACGGTACAGTCAGTTGGAGCAAAGGAGTTACCAGCCTAAGCCAGATGGCACCAGCACCCAGTTTGTGGCGATGGCCAAGACCAGCTGCTTACAGGGAGAACTGAGAGCCTGGCAGGAGATCAGTCTTTGTTTGGATAATGTGGGAAAGGATAAACCTCGTGCCAACCCATAACAATTAAAGTTGTTCTCAAAAGATCGAAATATTCAGTTCAACATACCTTTCTATTTTTGTGTCTGTCACTCCAGCTATACTCTGAATGGTTTTGTACCGGCAGTAAAAAGCCAACATTGCACAAAGCTGATTTGAAAGAATTTTGAGTGGCCGTAAGTGCTGTTGTCTTCACTGCAGGGAAAGGAAAATAGTCCCCTTTCTTCCTAGGGAGTGAGATAGCCCTCAGAGACATACAATTTATGGTAAATTAGAAAGTATGGGGGAAAAACCAGCAAAGACACTTCCTCAAAAAGGCTACTGGAGCCTTGCCCCATTGAAGCTAACAGGACTCTGCTGACAGAGGTGCGTGCATCTCAGAGAGGTTCCATGAGACCAGTTAAATGTTTCATTAACATTACAACGTTAAACGGTTTAATTATTTCACCTCTGCTCATGTAAAATTTGAAAGTCCGACAAAAATGAAGCAAACCAATAAAAAGCACAGGGATGGGTTCTATGTGGCTATTTCCCCTTCCCAGTGGAGCTATCATTTCCAATGCAAAACGGGAATAAAACCTGTGGCTATGACAGGGTTAAGAGTAAAGACTGCTTTTTTTTTTTTTTCCGTTTGAAATGGCTCCATGGTTCGAGAATGACTCTTTGCTTCCCCTCTTAATCTGTATTTTACGAGTGAGAAGCTTTGCATTATGCAAATCGTTAGATAGGAACAGGTGACATTTCAGCAAAGAACATGATCAGCGGCCCGGGCCTGGATTGGGCTGCTGATTTATACATTAGTATTTGTCACAAGGATTGCAAGTACTTCAGACTACATTCTGCAATTTGCTTCTCTGTTTTTTCCTCCCCACAGTCCTTAAGGTGGAAACTTCATCAAAGTATTTAAAACACACTGGTTTGGCCAAAGGGAGCTGCTTTTGTTCTGGAATTTGGGCTGAAAGAGCACAACCTTGTTTTGATGGCTCTTTGCTGGTGTTAATTGTCACTCTGTGGTGTAGGCTTGCTGGAGCTTCTGCACATCTGCTGAACTGCAGATCCAGATGTTCTGCAGCAGTGACAAACCCCCTGGTAGTCCATTGGCCTTCCTGCAAAACGGGGACCATCCTTTGAAGAACGACATGGACTTTCATTTAAACGTCGTGAACAATGTAAGCAGCAGACACCTTCAAAATGAAAAATGTGTCAGAATGCAACTATTTATTGTCCATTTTTATTTTTTCCTCTTCTGGACCCTCTCTAATGGTAGGCAGGTTCGATATAGATTGATTTGTATGCCATGAGATGTGTTTTGGACTGTAAATTACTTCTGGGGAAAAAAAGTAATGGAAAAAAGGAGGGAATTTACTGCCATAGAATTTAACATTCAGGACAGTTGTTTTTCTTCCTTTCATCTTCTAGTTCTCTGAAGCATTTTGTTTTTTACTTTTTGCTCCTCCCCTGCTAAAACTTTAAACTGTGACAGTACCTTAAATCAGGGAACAGGAGAGGTTATTGAGTGGCCAGAGTGTCATTCACCAGCAGGTTAAGCAATGCTTTTCCCATGCCTGTGCTCCTCAGCATGGACAGCAGAAGCGTGTTTGGTGTGAAGGACACCATGGTCGGTGCTGTGAGCAGCACAACAACACGGCAATTGCAAACTCTGTGTTTGCCAAATGCAAATTGCTCACATAATTTCAAAGGAGTGTTTAGAGCAAATATAGTCTGTTGGTCTTCTTTTAAGCTACCCTGCTGCCCAAAGGCACTGGGACTGGGCTGAGCCTGCTCTGTGGCACAGCCCTCACTGTAACACTTGTGGGGACAGAAAGTCAGGAGAGAGAGAGAAGGCAGAGGCATCTCCTTCCCCACCTGGTGGTTCTGGAGGTGTCAGTTTCTCACAGTCACTGCCTGTGCCCATCCCAGACAGGGACCCTCCTCGACTGTGCAGCCCTTACTGTGACATTTCTGTGTTCTCAGCACTCAGCTGAGACTCAGTGGATGGCTCCTCTGAGGTTAATTAAAAAATGACTGGGCTGTGGGAGCCTCTGCCTCACTCTGTGTGCAAAGGCTGCACTTCTCATGGCCCTGAGCTGGGCAGGAGCCAGGCAGCAAGAGCTGATGTTGCTTCTCATCATTCCAGATCTCTTGTAAGGTAAAACTTAGGCAACAACAACCACTCATTTTTCTTCAGGGTTTTCCTAAGGGCCATGCTACTTAAGAAGCTCTTCTATGTTCTTCGCCCTGTCTTTCTTAGTCTGGTCTTTTTGGCTCTTTCTTTGATGAGTGCAAGCACAAAACCAATTCTTCTCTCCAATGCTTTAGGCCCTGAACATCTTATATCTCTTACAAAGGGAGCATAGTACAATTTTGGCTCTTATCTTGCCATATGGTTGTGAAAGTAATGATTCTTTGGGCTGAAACTTTCATAGCTGCAGAAATATTTATATTCACTCCCAGTGCTGTATTTTCTAATTTATTCTGCTTTCACCTCTATGGAGTGTTAAAATGACGTACAAATACCTCTTTCCAGATGCTGCTCTTTTCTATAAGCATCTCAGGTATATTGACAATTCACCACCCTTGAAAGCCATGTTTGTCTGACCTTTGGATACATTTCTACTCAGAAATATCTCCTTTTAAGACTAGTGTAGACAAAGAGCCTCATTTGGGTACAGAATTCAGCATGTGCCATGTACCTTCCTGCTGTAATGTCCACAAATCCTTCAGTGTGATGATATTTTACTTTGAGTTCCTTAGGTTTTAACTGGAATAATGGTTTAAGTTCCTTCCTAATGTGTTTCCTTATCTCCTCAAGGTAACTTTAGCAAAGGTAAGAATGTTCTTCTGAGAACGGCACCAGCCCATAATTCATTCATGACAGAAATAATTTCCATTGTCATCCCAATTAATCTGTAGTTCAACCCAGATGTTCTCGGCTGTGATCACAGCAATGCCTTTCACACAAGCCTGTGCTCTAGGTGACTCTCCCAGTGCTGTGGCCATCTGCATAAAGGCTCCTGGTGCTGGGAGCAGGAGGAGCTGCGCTGGCCACCCTGGACATGCTCCAGGCACACAGCTCCGCTGTGCCTGGTGTAAGTCTGGAAAGAAGGGCAGCACGGCCTCCTATGCCAAAATGCACCACTCAGGTGAGGTTTGCTGTGGGCATTGGTTTAGGAGTTTGTGAACTTAAATCAAGGATCCAACCACTGCATATCAAAGCTGTAAAATGACTTACTGGTGGCAATTAAGACAGCGAGCAGTCCAGGCGTAGATGAAGTCAATCCCATAACACCAGCACAAATCACTTTGTTGTCATATTTAATGACATCTACCATGAATGACTATGATGGTTTTTATAGCAATGCTTTATCTCAGATACATTTTTTGTTGCCATATAAAACACTGAGTTTCCCCAGACTCCACATTCAACTGTGTTTTCAGGGCACCTTGCTCCTGTTTCACCAACTTCCTTTGCTTCGTTATTCGTTTATCATCTCTCTGGTCATATTTTGTGCTACTGTAACACAAACCCTACAAAGCTCTTATGGCATTTTTTGAAGGCTGGTTAATTTGTCTCCATGCCATGAGATAATTATGATTATCCTCATTTTACAGGATGGGAAGCTGAAGAATAGAGATGACAAAATGCTTTGTCTGGAAGAAAGATGCCTGTGTGCATGCAAAGTTATCATTCACAGTTTTGTATCTCTTCTTGTATTTATACTGTAGCCCATTTGTATACCCAGCAGTGTGCTGAGGCCAGAAGGGGTGTGCATGTGTGGAATCCTATCCTAAAGCAGGTGTGATCACCACCTGTGCTTTCACAGAAGAGCCAGCAATATGAGTTATAACATTTGCCTTTTCATTGTTAATAATACCCTTCTACCAAAACATTTGTATGTAGAGATAATTATGATTTTATTGGTGTTTAAACACAGTTGTTTCTCTGACAGCATTAAAATGGACAGAATAAATGATGTAGTATTAAACTTGAGGCACTGAGATGCCTTACCCAACAGAACCAGAATTTCACCCCAGTTCTCAAGCATCTTGCTTTAAGCACAGTGGGGAATTCCTCATGGCTTCTCTTTAAGTAGGACTGGTAGTTAAAGCATTTATGCCATCTGTGAATTTTTAAAGTAAAAGGACTTATCTTAAATCTACTTGCATTCTTTCAGATGAGTAAAAGTAAGGCCAAGTGAAGCAAGAACTTTTTCACTGGTATTAATTTAATTCCTGTAGGTGTCCCCAATACTGGATTCTTCTGATTCATTTCCTAATTGCCTAAGAAAAGATGGATTTTGAGTGCTAGGGAACATATGGATGTGCACAGCAGGGTGAAGTGACACGTTTGCTAGTGTGTTTTTTATTTCATAGGTTCTTTTTCCCTGTCACATACTTGTAATGCAGCTGCCACATGTCTGTGAGGACACGTACCGTGCCACCGCCCTGCCTCTGGTCAGCGTTGCTGATGGGATTGGAGACAAGAGTCATCTGTCCCAGGTCATTTAGGAGCACAGGGGAGTTGTTTTTTCACGGATGAGTACAAGAAAATTGTTTATGACTGTTACCTACAGGATACTGGTAATACAAGGCAGAATGAGAACAGGTTGTCATTTGTCAATATTAATCTGGAGTGTTATATGGTGGAGGATACTGTCTGTATCTTTGAGGTTGTATTGTCTGTGCAAAGGAATGATGTTGACTTAATTGAAATCATCAGTTTCTATCTCAAAACCTTGGATTTCTTCATGCAAAAACAATAGCTCATGCCTTTTTTTTTTTTTTTTTTGGTTTTCGAAAAACCATATGTTGTATAAAAAAAAAAAAAGTTAGTAAATCTGGTCAAAATACCAAATATGTGATAGAGGTTAATATAAAGAGAAAATATGAGATGACTAATGACAAGGACCTGTTGGTCTTCTTGAATTCATTCAGTGATGAGAGAGCTTAGCACACCTAACTGAGGCTGACTGTGAGCCTCACACGGGTGTTGTGCTGTTGTCAATTTTCTATTCACCTGCTGGTTAATACAGATTTATTATGAAGTGAATCATTGCTACTGGATGCTTCATTTATCTAGGTTTGGGTTGTATGATGCTTTTTTCAGCCTGGGCATTCTTGAGCTGTCCATAAAAGTTTTGGTTTTGTCCAATGGTATTTATTTGAAAATATTTTTCACAGAATTTTGGGATTTGACTTATTCATTGGGAAGGATAAAAAAACCATAATCTCAATTCTCTCAGTTTCAGTTAGACTTTGATTGGTGCTTTTGGGCCCACCCATAATTCAGAGGAACAATAAATTACATAAATTATCTAAGTAAACAAGTACCTTTGCCTCAAAACAAGACTGAACTGATCTGGCATCTGGAACTGAAAATTGTCCCCAGTCCTGTCAGCCCTTTATCATTAATCTCAGAAGCCTGGTGGACTCAGATCTCCTAAAAAGTCTGTCCCTCAGAAGATTTTTCGCTAGTCAAGAATACACAGATGGCTTGGATATAATTAAAGCAACCATTTGTGACTCTGGATGCTGATCCTAATTCCCAGATCACAGTTTATCTGTGATAGCTCTTTCCTTGAAAGACAGCAGAACATGGAAACCGGAGGAGAAAATGTTGTGCTTGGACCTTCAGCCGAGGGTGAGGTCCTGGGAACTGCAGAATGAAAATGCACGTCTCCTGTGCTCCCTTTTGCAAGCAATCCCAGCATCCACGGTGGTGACAGATGGCAGGGCTCAGGTGCCATTCCTTCCACAGCTTTGTTACAATATGCTGCTAGAACGAAAAACAGCAAGACTTGTGCTGCCAGAAAGACAGGTGACCCCAACCCCAAACTGAGGAATTAGGAAACAAAGCAGGACAGTGTTTATTACCAAAGCCTCATCTTCCCAGTGGAGCTCCCCAGCTCTCTCCAAGGTTCCCCTGCTGTTCAAATTTCCCTATCATACATTTTACTGTACCTTATCTGGTAGTATTTCCATGGGACGTTTGATGGCAGGGGACTGGCCAGCCATAGACGTGTAACACTGCTCTTTCTGCAGGCTGGAGGAGAAGTGGGAGAAAAACTGTAAGGAAAACAGGACTAGGAGGCAGGTGGAAAGCCTTTAGCAAAGCAGAGTGGGGAAACTTTGCTAGACAACCCCTGAAGCTTGAGTAGATCAGGTAGGGCTTGCTTTTAATGCTTTGCCCAAACAGACCTTAGAACAATGGCAAACTCAGGGGTGATTTGAGAATGAGGATTTAAACCTGTGGTTCCAGAAGTGTTGATAAATCACAGAATTATAAATTCATTATAAATTAATTATTGCCATGAAAAGTAAGGAGTTGTAATCCTGAAATGCTTATTTTGCTTTTGCAGAGGTTGCTGAAGGTGCATTTTATAGGAGAAGTTCTTGCAACTCGTGAATTGTTATACAGATTCCACCTTAAATGGATTTTATCAGACTGTGCACTGGTAAGCTCATGCTAATATTGGCTCCAATAAAGAACAAATCAGTGCCCAACTCGACTCGTCTTATCGCACAGTCAAAACTGATGGCTGAAGAAGTCATAAAGATCCCATTTAATCTCTCGCCTATCTATCACTGTGAATGTCTTTATCCTCTTTGTGCAGTGGTAATATCTGCTCATTATGAAAGCAAAATAGATCTGGCATGAATAAAAGCGGAATGAAGTGCTCACTTTGATTTTGACAGCATGATCAGTGGAAGCAGTAATCTGTGAGAATCAAAAGGGCTAAATTATTCCATAACAGTAATTTGAGGGAACAGCTCAGAGCATACACATCTGCTTTCATATATTGTGACGTGCACTGATAAAACATCCTTCCCAATTTACTCTCTCTGTGCTTGACTAATCTGCAACAGCTCTCACAATGTCTAATCATGCCATCAAAAAGGAGAAGAAGTTCAATTGAGACTCAAATGAAAGAAGATTGGAAAACTATCCTCAATTGAAATTACATTTGTAAATGAGCCATAGTTTTTCTGTTCCGAGCGCGTTATGGTAAATCTGCCTGAAGAAGTAGTTATGCTGAAGAACAGCAACATGTATCTAGATTGTATTTATTCCATTACCACTCAAGTGAAATTATGGGAGCTTGGAAACCCTGGGGCATCTTTTCAAAACTGATATGCCAAATTCATGGTCAGATTCCTGTGGTGTAATTATAGCATCTCTGGCCAGCTGAAAGATTCTCAATACATATAAATTACACAGCCAGGTTACAGTTATAGGGTTTTTACTTTTAAACATTCCTGTTACAGGAGATTTCTCTCTGTATTTGCAGGCTGGGCCATGGCCATGCTTTTCTTATTTTCTTCCTTTTCTCATGGCATTTTTTGGAGCTAATTAACCAGGCCTATAATATGCTTTCATCACAAAAAATAAGGTCACTTTGAAGGTGATTCAAGGATGTAACCTGCTGATCCTCATGGACAAAACTATAACCTGAAGCACTTATAGATGGGGGCAGAGTATGTGCTACCCAGATTGAAAGTGAGACAGACACATTAAAGCCTCTCTGCTAAATAGTTGCATTCTGGTTGTTGATGTGTTTTTTAACACACAGCAAAGATCTCTTCTTCCTAAAACCTGTGGGCCTTGTTTCTAATCCTTGCCAATTTAGCTCTATCCTATGGCTCTCCAGCCTCTGAAGATATATTGCCACCTCTGCTGGGATTTCAGTACAAGAAGTGTTATCCTTCCCTTCGAGCATCTGCTCCCAGAGCCATACGATTTGTCACCCATGGTATTGTATCTCTCCATCATGTTTTATGGGACTTACACACTGTTGAGTTCCTTAAAGCTGGCAGCACCAGGTAAGCCTCCACTGGAAGGGTCAGTAACGAGCCTCTCTCACACGCCCATTTCCCTGGTACAGCCAAAGGAACGGTGGCTGCCTCCTTTGTACACCTGTCATTGGGTTCGCTGGTGCAGGTCCCTGTATTATTTATTTCTACGATGAGGACGTACCTATAGATGTGAAAGGGCACAGGTAAGCAAATGATTCTGCTGTCAGCTCTGCTGATGGTGCTTGCTGTTCTGTCACATGCTTTGGAATATTTGAAAACATTAGCCAGCAGTTTCATCCTAGGAAACCATGTCTGGACACCACTCTGCAAATATTTAGGTCTCGGTGAAGCCTGTGGTAGTGTTACTTGCATAAGAAAAATATAAGCAAGCAGCTGCTCCTGCTCTTGACATTGTTGCTAGAGCAATAATAATGTAGCAAAATAATGTAATGGTTTAAATAATATTTTTTTACTCAGTTTAAGACATTTTCTGCACACGCATGAGTTGTTATCTAGCGCTGACTGTACCATAACAATCTTACCTGGTCAGGCTCTTTTTCAATCTGCTCAACAGAAACTTAAGTCTCTGCAAAACTGACATAGGTAATGGGAAAGTTTTGAGATTACTAAGATTTTTTTTTCCACTGGGAAAAATAAAATAAAAAATTGTTTTATTTTCTAGTATTTATAATATTATCAAATATTGCAACATTGTAAAACATAAATTTCATAAAATAAAATGTATACATAAAATTTGCATAATTCAATTAGATTTTGAGCTGGGTTGAAAAATTTTCTTTGGACTTGTCTTTGTACAGGAGGCATAGTCGTGGTTTCTGGTGATTTTATTTCAGGTCTTTCTTGTTCCCATTACTACCATTTGCTTTACTACACAGTCCATGATAAGAGGTAACGTGTTTCACCTAAAACCCCAGGGATGGAGGCATCATAGTCCTGTGACCATGGCAAACAGCAGAGAATGTGGTTGACTGAAAGCATATGTGAGGCATCCAGAGGACATTTCCAATGACAGCTCCCACCATTTATTGCCTCTCATTTGTTTGCTACATCTACTCTGAGACTTACAGCCATTGGATAGGGTTGTTTCATTGGCCAAATTATTTAGCAAAATTTCCATGCTGACTAAATAATAGAGCCTGCAATTTTTGGCCCAAGAAGAACATCAGTTAAAATTGATTTTCAAGCATGCACATTTGGCTGGTTGTGTTGGGAACATATATTCATTAAGTCAGATAAAAGTTCCTGTGATAAGAAACCCCTATCTAGCTCACACCATCTGTCGAATCACTACTTAGCAGTAAGGTATGATGAATAAATTAAGAAATAAAGGCTACCCTAGAATTTTGTATAGACTATGAAATTATACATTTTTTTAAGTAATAGAAACAACTGGCTGACTGCTACTCTACTTTTGAATATTCCGGCTTTAGTTGTTGCATTAGTGATTTCTTAAGGGGATGAATTTTTCGCTGTCTATGTGAAATACACAATAACACATGAATAAGCATTATAGGTATTTTGATTCATTGAAATCCAGAAAATGCTGCTTCATTTTTTAAAGTCAAGGAAATTAGATTAGTGTAGAATTTTTTCTACTTTCATCTGCAATAAAAGGCTATTTTTAATGTCCTATTGCAAAGACCGCTGTGTAAATGCACTGTTTCAGAGTATATTAGTTAATGCAGCAGCCAATACTATCAATATGGCTTAGATAATTTGCCCTACAGGTCGGTGTGTTTTGTGACAAAATTTATGCATATTTAATCTTGATTCCTCAAGCATTTCTGTCCACACCCAACTTTGCCTATATGATTAGCCACATTAAGTTCAGTAGAAGCAATTACACCCTAATTTAAGTTTGTGTCTCAGCCTTTGCAGGATAAGAAACTAAAATGTCAAGATATTTGAGGAAATATTATATCTTTTGCTTGTTTCTGTTCCAACCCTAAGACATTTTGAGATATTAAAAAAATACCAAGGAATGATTTTAAGAAATTCTCCAAGCAGTCAACATCTCTGTTTCTGGACTGGTTCAATATGTAAACTTCTCTTGCTATTTGCAACCAAGGCATCCTAAAATGGCATGTATATCAGGAGTTAGCTTAGCACGGTGTTTTTCTCTGCCAAAGACCCACAAAGAGACTTTAGGGATAGATGAGCCTTTTATGGTGATTAACAGTACAGTGATGCATAGCAGACAACTGCTTCGGTTACAGTACTCGTGTTCATTCCCAATTTTCTTTGTGGAGGGTCAGATTCAGGGATGAGGCTGTGGGCTAAATGAATTCGAGGCTGTGGGCTAAATGAATTTGTGGCTGTTGGCTAGGAGAAGGAAAGAAAACCATTCATATGGTGATAAAACCATGGCTACTTCTTCTGTCAGTGTGACCATTCAACTTCAAAACATTTTAGACCCTCAGCCTCCCTTGCTGGCTTGGAAAGGCTTCTGTTCTCCCTGCTAAAAACTGCCTTTCTCTGTTCATTTGACCATCACCCTTCCACAAGAGCCTCATGCTGTGGTTTTGGCATCGCCGTGGAACCACAGGCTTTTTAAAAATCACCCTAACGCTGTTGTGCTCCTTTCCTGCCTTGCGCATCACCGCACGCACGTGAAGACGAGACGTGACTCTGATGGGCAGGGCCATGTGTTGGTTTGCGTTGCAGCGTCCGGCCCCTGATTGCCTCGGTGCTGCGCACCCCTGCGGGCGCTGAGCAGACAGGGGTAACAAATGGCAGCCGCAGCACAAACCGAAAAATATATAGAAAAATATATAGAAACCTACATTCTGTAGTTTTCTGAAATGCCTCCTGCTGTTTCCGTGGACTTGCCTGTGACACATGGCCAATATAACTGAGATGGGACTGACTTGCTCTTGCTCCTGTAGCCATGTCTGCACATTTTCACGTTAGGACGCAGGGCTTGTAAAATAGGATTGCTTGAAGAGACAAAGACACGGACATCTCACGCTGGCAATGAGCATGGCTCAGAAGATATTTTGTACCAAAACAACTTGTAGTTTGCCTTTAACAAACCCAAGGGGCAGGAGATTGTCAGTGTCAGTACTGTTATTTTCCAGTTCTTAGGAGCACAAGATAGTCAGTGTCAGTACTGGTTTTCCAGTTTTTAGGGAGAGAAAAACCCCAAACATAAAGATATTTTGCAGTTTCGTGTCAACTGCATCTGAGGTTTGGCCATTTCTGTATCCTATAACGCAAATACCCATTATATATATCCATCTATACACAATCACTGAGGGTCTGAGGGTGAAAGTCCACAGAGCTGCAGGAAAGCAGTGAGAATTCTCAGAAGTTTGTTTGAGGTTGGGTTCACACAGCGGTTTTGGCCCCGGGTTTTAGGCACATTGACTGTTTAGGGCAGGTAGGGAATGGTCTAAATTTAGCAGCCAGCCTTTAGTAATGGCTGAATACCGGCATATCCTTTGCCTGCATATGGCTCTAAGTTCTAAAGGTTTACTAAAGGTGAACATACACACCCATTTGTTGAGTACACTGTGTTAAGGGGTGGTGCGCTATATATATGCTGGTTTATTGGCATTATAGCATATCTGCTAGTTTACTCCCTAGAGAGTTTAACAGGCCATGGGACATTTGGGTTCTGGCCACCCCTTGGCCTGAGAGAGTTCAGACCAATGTCTTCTTCTCCAGGTTGTGCTAAGAAAGGGGAGAGGGAGGAGGTTGTCCCTGAAACTGGTGATTCACTGGCAGGGGGAGAGCAGAGGGGAAGGGCAGACATAGCTCTGCAGGCACCACCGAGGAAAATCATCCTCCTCCAGGTACGAATGGAGCCCTGGACTCCAGGTCACTCCCAGGGCTGTTCCAAGGGATTTGCCTCGGCCACCCCAGGTGGGACCCCAGCGAGGAGGTCCAGCCAGGCTGCCACTGCTCTAGCTGTGCTGGTAGAGCCCCTGGTGGAGACTCCAGATGTGTTAACTAAGGGAGATTTTCCTGCCCAGGCAGCTGTGCTCCCAGCACAGGCAGCTCAGCTCACGCTGCTCAGAGTGTTGTCCTGCAGGCACAGCAGCATCCACAGCCAGGGCAGGTGTGACTGCCAGCCAGGGACAGGGTGGGCATCATGTGTTTGTCATAACTCTGCCAGCAAAATGCAATAAGGTCTGAAAGTCAGCCTTGCCCCCACTTAGGTCTGAAACTAGCTTGTATTCCAGCCTGTTTCCTGCCCTTGTCATACTTCTAAATGCCACCGTACAGGAGAATTCGTGATTGCTGTAGCATTTGTGCAGCACTCCACTTCACTTTATAAACATCTTTTATGTAAATCAAGTGTTAATTACCCCTGCTCTGTATTTTGTGTTGAATATAATTTTTTTAATTACAGGCTCCATCCCAGGTTAAGCCTGCATGCCTGTTGTTGAGCCAATTATCATAAATTCCCCTGTAACAATTAACAATATTGGTACAGAGCTGCGTGTATTTTAAATGTTATAATTATGCTCAGCTCTTTTGTTAATTGGCCTATCTGACTCTTTACTTTTTATGCTGCTCATCTGCTCATTACCGCAGCCATTTAATTCAATTAGCACCTTAATTAGAAGAACAGCCATGTCCAATGTCGTAGGACTTGTCAGAGTACGTGGCTTGATTAGCAAAGACAAACACACCATGCAAATCAGGCTGTAACATTTGGGGGCGGCAGGAATGGAAGGCAGCCAGCTGGTGAAGTGGAAAAGGAGCGTGTCTTCATCCCCCAAAGCTTAGCCAGGAGAGAGAAAATAAAGAAGGCATCAGACTGAGGAAGGAATAAAATAATTTACAATTCCACGAGTTAAGGCATCACTTAACATGAATGGTGTGTAACTCCTGAGGACGGTGTCACTACTAAATTATCTCCTACCCTCAGTGCTCTTAAAAAAAAAAAAAGGACACAAAGTGAGAGAGATGTGTAAAAATAATGCAGTAATCTCCTACCATATCATATGTCCTTTTCAGAGGAGGAAGTCAAACCCCAAAGTCTGGATTCAGAGGGGGGGAGAGAGAGGAACAAAAAGAAACACCCAGATCCTGAGCTGTGGTGTAAATCTGCGTGGCTCCACTCGTCAGCACCCAGGGTGTTTTCAAGTCACCCAGTTGACCCAGGCCCTCCCATTTAAGACAGCAGCATTGTTAAGGAGAGACATGAGGAGCTGTAGGAATTGTATTTCAAAAAAAAAAAAAAAAAGGTTCATTTTCTAAGAGCAGTTTAAGTCTCAGTTTTGTTTTGTGCCAGTCTATTTAAATCTTTATTCCCTGCCTATTAATTCTCCTAATTAGAATTAAATGAAGCATGCTAAATTGCTAGATTAACCAATAATTAAGCAGGCAAAGCACTAACGTTTAATACACACAGGCAGCTCTTTCTCTTCTGTGATAGCACCGTGTCAAGCCTGCTCATTTTATTTGAAAGGAATTAAGAGGCTTGTCTTCTGTGATCAACACCCCCTCCCATATTAACTTACATAAAATAAAGACTTTCCCAAAAGGGGATCAGTTTCCAGCTAGTTATCAAGGAACTCCTGATTTTATTTTTTAATTTCTTATCTGTGAGCCCTTGTGAAACCTATTTGAATCAGTTGGCTCAGGAAATCCAACAGCTATACATATATTTAGCAGATAGTAGATTTTAATTAAAATGATATATAGTTTGTGTGGTGCTCCTTTTATTCTGTGCTATTTCTTTATTTCTGCTCACTTAATGAAGTCCTACACTTATTTCCAGAGCATGGTAGTCCCTTTCCCTCCCTCTCCCTTCCCTGTTTCGTGCCCTGCTCCTTCAATATTCTTTTGACGTATTTACACATTATTTTGCCTTTATGGCATGCTCCTGATTGTGGGATCTCACAACACCACCCAGTCCTCTCGGTGTGAAAGCAAGGGGCTGTGCGGTGTCTGAATCAGTAGACTCTCTCATCTTGGGCAGTCTTGGGCATTTTGTAGGTTATTGCTTGGGTGTGTAAGTGCTGGCAGAGCTGGGGTCGGGGTCAGGACCGGCATGTTCAGAGCGGGGTTTCTGCCTCTTATAAAGGTGCTTGTTGATTACGTGCCTTGAGCATGTAACGCGTTCATGTACAGAGGGCAGCAAAGGCTCATGACAGGGATTTCATAAAGCTGCTCAGTCCCTCAGCAACTGAACACGTATGTTCTTGTCTTTCATTCCTTGGGCTTAAGCTGTCAGCCAAAATTTGGAATATTTTGGAGTGTTCCCCCTAGGAGTGGAAAAAAAATATGATGGATTCAGATGTTTCTCTTGGTATGCCTACCCAGCATTTTGCAGACGGGTCCAAATTTATTTTGCCTATGGCTTGAGCAATTTGCCTTTGAAGAGGAAGCTGTGTGGCTGTATTCACGAGCCATGACTTCTGTTTTGAAACTGCTTTGCAGCTGTTTGGCTTCCATCTCTGGTGAGTTAACACTGCCTTTGATGAAATCGTGAAACAAGAAAAGCTTGCCCCCAAGTCCTGTTTCCCAGAGATACCGAACAAGAGGCTGTGTGTCTGCTCACAGCCCCAACTCTCTTGCGGCCAGCACTTTGCCCCAAAAGAGATGTCTCAAAGTGGCTCTTTAAACAATATAGTTGAAATGATGTAATGTCTCAATGCAGCTGAAAGAGCACTATCTTGTTTCTTGCCTCTCCAGGTGACCCTACCCGTTTTGGTACTTGCACGCGTATCTTCTGAGATAGTTTTCCTTGCCATCCTGGAGGAAAGTCAATGCAAGAAAATAGGCTTTTTTCTACTGGCTTAGCAAGTTGGATGTGCACACCATGAGGCCAAGTTAATATGGAAGCATCAAGAGGGCCAGAGTAGGATCTGCAACTGGTGAAAACGGACAGTGATGGCACCACCTCTTTGAATGGCTTGCTGAGGACAATTTATAGAGTTGTGACCAAGACCAAGACAGTTGTGACCATTGAAGCAATGGCTCTGAGGCATTAGGGATAACCATTCCCACTAAGAATTTGTCCTGGTTTTGCAGTTGCTTGGATAGACCTGAAGATTAACATGGAGAACAATACATGCCCTCTGAATCCTTAATGTCAAGAAATAATGGTGAGATGATGGGGCCTTGGAAGTCAAGGTAAATCAAGATATGGGCGAATTGCTTCATTTCTGTAAGGGGCCAGATTGAGCAAGCCAGATTCTAATTTCTCAGCTGTCCTGTGGTATGAACTGTGTGGCCCCTGCAGTACATGCTGAGGACAGCGGAGTCTGCCTTCCCTTTCCGGCTGGCTGGCTGATTGATTCATCCCTCTTCTTTTTTTCAGACCAGGCTTCTTACATGCTTTGGTGAACATCTTAGTCAGTCTCTGGTACCTCTGTCGATGTGGTTTGTGTGTGTGTGCGTGTGTGTGCGTGCATGTGTATTGCACTTCATCTGCTTGATGCAATAATATCCTGGGGGAATGTGCAGGCTGTAAACTTCTTCATAACATCCTGTTCCTGCAACTTGGAGATATTGACTCTGAAGGGAAACAATGGCATGAATAAAATAAAAATAAAAAAAGTTAATTATCCTTTGTGTTTGTAATTTAATTAAAGATGCAGTAAAGTTTTACTGTTTTTCCAGGTGATGATGTTTAGGGCTCTGAAAAGCTATTTGTGCTGGTGAGATTAAAGTGCATTTTAAAATGTTCCCCGAGCACTTTCACATTTGTTGATAGATTTTTAAATTAAACTTTAAATTGTAATCTAAATTACCTCCAACAATTCATGGTCCCTGTAATGAACTCCCACCATTCCTGCTGTCATCTGACTATGATATACTGTAAATAGTAACTGCTCAGGGTTTTACTGAATAGTGCTTTAGTATTACTGCACTATATTAGTTGTGTACAGCCCTCAAATAGAAATCAAAGCACAGTGCAGGTTTGGTTTAGCATAGTAACTTTATTATTTGCTAGTCTTTAGTCTTAGTGAGCACAGCTACTGCTAATCATTTGGGACCTCATAGAATATACTTCCCAATAATTTTTTAGGCATTCCTGTCAAGGTAAAAGTATTTGCATTTTACCAGCCAATGAGCTTTTGAACATTAATCCTTAATAGGTAAAATAAAACTAATTGGGGAATATGAGTTCAAGTGCTCATTCGTAAAGTGACCATGGCTCATTGGCCCCTGAGGCACAGTTAGGAAAAAATACTTTCCTAAATGATTGATGTAGATTCAAAGGGGAAGAGAAGATTGCAGAGGGATAGTGGAAATAATTCACCAGGGGCTGCTCCATCATATGATGTAGGTGTGGCGAGACCAAGTGGTTTCCAAGAGCAGAGCAGAATAGAGACTAACTTGCAGATCCCTGCTTGACCCTGGTAGATCACATTGCCTGGGACTCACATACCTGTTTCTGAGATGGAAAGAAAGAATCCAAATGGAAACTGGGCTTAAACCCATAGGAAGCTCTCCAGGATCTCAGGACATTTACACATGTGGAAAATTAGAATAAAAATTTATTCCTATAAAATAAATACATTTTTAAAAAATTGAACGAAAAAGCCCCACCAAACCTCAGAATAAAGGTTCTAGGGAAGAGCAGAAGGAGAAAATAAGCAGATGTAGAAGTGCTTTGCTGCAGAAGGGTGCCCTGTTAGGCTCCAGCAGTCTGTCAGAAGGGCTTTTTGACACAGGATTTTATCTTTCTGCTGGAAAGCTCTTGGGGGACTTTTCTTCCACACAGCTGCATAAGCTGTACGGGCCTCAGCTTTTGGTTTCCACGAGTTACCTGTTTTAATTACATATTATGTGAAATGGGAAATGGCTTGTTTAGTTACATTTGATTTCTTAGCTCTCCTGCTACGAGAAGAACGAACACTATTTGTGTTTCCTGTTCACCTTTGCCATTTGTCATCATTCAGCGTGCCAGCAGCTATGCTGGCAAACATGCTCATTAGGCTCATTGCTTTTCCTTATTCCAGCCCTCTCATTTTAGATGAGTACTTTTGTGCTCTTCTCCTTCAATCCTTTTCTTCCCTAAACCCCTCTGCTGTTACGCTACTTGCAGAAGAACGGCAGTGTCTATGGTGCTGGAATGCCACCGTCCCTGCCTGCCAGGATGATGCAGCTCCCTGTATGGGTTTCCTTTCTTCTCATAGGGGTTTCCTTTTATTCCCTCCCCATCTGCCTCTCACCATCTGTCTCCTGTCTACCAAAGGCAGATTGCGCCAAACTATCCCGATAGTTTCCTCTGATAAGGGAGATTTTCTAGTCAAAGGAAATGCATTAGATACTGTCTACCCAGACTTCAGTAATGCATCTGATACGGGGTAATGATCAGTTGAACTGGAGGAGAGGGGAATGAGCAGAAGGATTAGAGGGTGGGCCAGAAGCCCACTCCAGTGAGACAAAACTGAGAAGTCTTAAGATGGGAAGTGCTGACCTGAAAAATGGTCACTCAGCAATCACTTCAGGACTGGATCTTTTTGAATATTTTCACCTGTGACTGTGGCAGAAGAATGGAAGGAAGGAAAAGTGGTGATGGTGATGTTTGCTGATGAACCAAAACTCAGCTAGTTATAGTCAGGAGTACGATCAGAGCATCACTGAGAAAGAACTTGATAACTTTTGGACTGGAGATAGCAGTGAAATTGTACGGAACCGTCCTGGCTAGAGACTGGGAATGAAGATGTCAATACAGTCTGAGAGGCAAATTGAGGCTGTGGTGCTGGTTGGTCACAGAGATGCAGGTCTTGAAAAGCAAATGTTGTAAAACAATCAGGAAAACCCAGCTTCCAATAGACAAAAAGGAGAGTAAGTGAAGATGGTTGTGCAAGTCCATTAGTGTTAACACCTTGGTGGGAGTGGAAGCTGAAAATGTATTGTGACACATTAATGTATTTGGGCAAAAACCTAGACTTACAGTGTCTTTGGAGTAGTCTACAAGCAGAACAAACGCAAAAAACCCCCAAAACCCAATAGCTGTAAAAAAGTTTAAAGATAGTTACTGATGATTGACAAATAACACTGTCGCCTGTGAATTGAGGCATCTCCAGACCATGACCCAACTGTGTCTTTGTCCTGTGTGCCCTTATCCCTTGAAGTAGTCACAAAAATACTGCAGGGACCCACGATCCGGGCCTTTTAAACAGTGCCCACTAACTGAGAAAGAAATTATACATGGGAAGGGAAAAAAAAAAAAAAAAGAGACCTGAGTGGGTGTAATATGGCAGTGAACAGGAAGGCACATTAACCCCACAGCCATTTATTCAGATTTCTTGTTGGTTTTTGCTGTGTTATACAAAAAACCTGACTCATCATGAAGGAAGAAAATAAAAGCATACGATAAAACCTCAAGAGAAGGAGATTCCTGCAAAAGAGCATGAAAAACCTATTTGACACTGTTGTTAAATATTAGCAGTAGATAAAGGTTTTGTTGCCTATTACTAATGGAAAAAAAAACTGGTTGACCTATTAATCAGAAAGTAGTTGTAAACTAAGTTTTGTTCAGGAAAACTATCCAAGAGAGGTAATATCTAGGTTATTCAATATATTTAAATTTTTAGCTAAGGAAATAGGTATATTTTATGCCACTTTTAAAAAAAAGGAAAAAGGGAAAATTTAGAAGTTTCAGGAAAAATATTCAACAATATATCCTATGTCTGATATAAAGTGTATGTTTTTAAGGTATTTAGGGAATTCCATACATTTATCTTATCCAAAGAGTGTGAGAGAAATGGCTTATAGTAATAAGGAATTGAATACAGAAGTGGTTTCTCATTGTTAGTAGTGTGTTTTCAGACTAAATGTACACCACGGCCCTCTGGCTGGGGAGAAGCACTGGACGTGCTCTGGTGAGAGAAGTACAGTGCTCCAGTGGGGTTAATTGCCTCTTACACCAGTTGCAATGAGTTCTCTACCACTTGTGAGCATTGAATCAAGTCAAGTAATAATATTTTAAAGAAACAATGAATTTGATGTGGAGTTTATGGGGTGAAGTTTCTTTGTAGTAGGTCTGACAGGATTATCTTACTGATACATAAATATATTTGTTTTTAAATGACTGTCTGCTGAGGGCCTCTGCATTTATCAGCCTTCAGTTTTGTAAAAAGCGTAGGTTTTATTTTCATTTTTTCTTCCAATTTAGAAGCTTAAAGGAGCATGGCTTTCAGATTGTACTCAATTTCTGCCTTAGGAGACAGAGACATCAGCAATCACTCCTCAGCTCTGAACAGCAGAGGCCATGCTGAGCAATCCTCTGTACCTGCACACAGGACACACGCACCCTGCAAGATGCAGAGTGCAGGATGCTCCTATTGTGAAGAAAGCGAGACTGCAGCAATAAGAAAACTGGTCTATGATGTATTTTGCCTATAGTTCTGCTAAAAAGAATTTAAAATAATATAAATATAAATCCAAGTGAATATCTGACTTTAACTTTGTTTTTGAAAAATAAATGCTGTTATTTCAGCTCTGTGTTCTTGACGACGAGCAATTGATGAGTTAATTGCCTTCCTAGTACCACTGAATTGAATAGGAGTACGCCTGGAAATACTGGGTCAGCTGTGTGAGCAAAGTGTTCATTGTTCACTGCTTACAGAATCCCTGCGCTGTGACAGTAAATATTGTTTTCTCCCAAGCTTAGAGCAGACAACTCCAGTTTTTCTGTCACACTGAGAAAATCTACCTTTTGAAAAAAATTAAATTAATAAAAAACAATGAGAGGAGCAGAGGGGAGGCTGGATTTGTTCCTCCCTTTCTCCAATTTGTGAAGTGGAAGTTTCCTGATCTTATGCTACACGCAGACAGGCATTTTCCCAATATAATTCTATCCCCAATTTGTAACATAAATATTCATTCTCTTAAATGCACACAGGGTTACTAATGATGACAGAGCACTTTGAGTATTCCCCCTAAAAGGGCATATTATTTCTTTTTTCCACATTTCAGGGTGATGGAGAAATGCCCTGGAGTGAATCTGATGAATGAATAAATATCGCTGTTCTATGTGTTGCTACCTATAGACAGCCAGTCCTAATTTAAGGTGGGAAGCATATAACAAACTTCACGGTGTAAACCAGGATACAATTTCTCCCTAATAGAAATTCACATTCCATATTGTGCATCAGGCTGTTGGCGTTTAAGATGCTGCGGCGGCGCTAACATTAGGATTCAGAGATATTTGTTGACGCTCCTTTTGAGACTGTTCATACACACACCCATTCAAAGAGATAGCAGGAGCCTCAAAATGAGTTTGTCGGTGAGGCTTTGGAGCCCTATTCTGTTCATATATGGTTTCATTTTTCTGAACGTGACCTTTGGTTCGCGGCAGCGATGGGTTTGGTTCGCTACTGGTTTCGAGGCAGCAGCTTCGAGGGCAAATGAGCCCATGTCTTTTTCAGCTCTTAACAAAACTGTGGTCTTGTAGTGAACAGAGATCGTATCACCCTCACAAAGTGATACAGGCAGGTTAAAGGATGCCTGCCCCGTTTCACGGGAACGCGGGGCTCTCGGACCGCCGCCTGATTTCAATAAAAATGAATGGCAAAGTATGGAAATGTGCGCCGAATGAGTGACTTCATGGATAATAGACCTTTACTGGTTTTATGATAAAGAAAGAAGAAAAGAGGTTGGAAAAATGAGTATTTGGATACTTCTGAATTGCTTGTGCTGAAAGGCATTGTAAATAGGAAAGGTTGTTTTTTATAAATGCGGTTAACACAGAATG
>VWZG01006010.1:0-177500 GCA_013396735.1 Grallaria varia | reverse complement strand
GTGAGTGGAAGCTTATTTCTCAAGAAGTTCCTCTCAGTTGGTGTTATCAGTGTGGTATTTTTCTGCATCACTGAATTGATTTACATTTTAAGTAGCTGTTCTAGGTTAGACTACATTCATTCAGGCTGGAGTAATTAAATCAATGAGTCCTGGGTACAATACAGCCTCACTGGTGTGACAGGGCCCACAGTATAAAGAAATGACATTGTGCCAGCTAATAGGAATTAAAAACACCAGAATAACAACGATGTAGTCTCTGCAGGCAGTGCATTACTTAAACAAAGCACTAATGACATTCACTTCATGCACTGGGGGAGCAGAGGGAGTTAGACTTTATTTTTAGCCTTTTCCTAGACGTATTTATTTTATATATGTGCCCATATATATATATTTATATTTTTTTAAATATACCTGCAATGGTTAAAGTTTTGTTGATTTTCTCCGTCACATTAAGGAAGACTGTTCAGAGAAATAATCCCAGAGAAAGGGCTTTTGAACTTGTATTTTAATTTCTCCAAAAGCTTGAAGATGTTGGAACAGGAACCAGCTCCAACCCTGACACCCTTGGAAGGGTCCTACGGATGCCATTAACCCAGCTTTTCTTCCCAATGGTTTCTCACCCTTCTGTGCCAAACACAGCTTTACTTATAGGCATTGCCCAGATTCAAAGTTCATTGATGTGAACGGGAGTCCTGCTAGTGAGCTCTGAATTAGGGTTTGTGTCCTTATCTGCAGCAGCCAGTCTATCTGGTCATCTGAGGACACGCTCAGCACGCGTTGCCCACAGCTATGGTCTTCCTCCCTGCCATCTGGTTCCTCCCTCTGAAGTGCACATTTCTCTCCCAGCTGCTCTGGCTGTGTTGGGGTCTCGGATGCTTTGCAGGAATCTTTGCCCATAGCGGAAGTTTGCTGGGCCAGCCATTCCTGCTGGTTCCAAGAAATGCTTGGCATTTGGGTACTAAGCACTGAGGGAAAACAGCTGCATGTGGAACAAAAGCTTTGGACCTGCTGCTGGGCAAAGGGCAGACCTCATATTCTGTGAGTTTTTATCTTGTGAGGGGAATTACCTTCCTGTCCCACTTATTTCTACGCTTTCCACTTACGTTGTTCCTTTAACCTGCCACACGTACGGGTGCTGTCACGCTGCCAGGGAGCAGATTCATCATCATCATGGCTCGGCTTCACGAATGAAGATTTGGGAAGGGCTCTACCCACGCTTGCTGCAAGCGCGCTGATGGCTAAAGAGGCTGATGCGAGATAGGCAAGTCCGGTTGCAAAAGGCACAGCAGAAAGTCTCCATAGGCAGTGTTGGCGAGGCACGGTTCTTCCTGTGTTGTCTTTTCTCCTCCAGACTGATTCTGCGTGCATTCTCAAAGGAATCAGCAGCGTTATGGATGGTGTGTCTCCATGCCTCCCGATTGGAGGCCAGAGTGGACAATTGATGGTAGTCAACATGGCCAAGGCTGAGGTACTGTTTTAGAGAGTCCTTGTATCTCCTCTTTGGGGCTCCTCTCTTGCGGCAGCCGGTGGCAAGTTCACCATAGAGCACGATCTTAGGGAGGCGGTGATCCTCCATCCTGGAGACGTGCCCTGCCCAGCGCAGCTGCGTTCTCAGCAGCATGGCCTCAATGCTGGTGACTGCTGCCTGTTCAAGGACAGACACATTGGTCACGTAATCAGACCAGCGGATGTTCAGGATAGTGCGGGGGCAGCGCTGATGGAAGCGTTTGAGGAGACGCAGATGGCGGCGGTAGATGACCCACGATTCAGACCCATATAAAAGAGTGGACAGCACAATGGCTTTATAGACACTAATAGGGAGCAGATTAAGAACAGGGAAGTGGAGCGGTACAGGGACATGGATGCGGTCCCGGGTCCTGATTAATCAGGTGCATTGGGTAGGAACAGTGGCTGACTCTCAGCGCCTCTCTGGGGCAGCTTCAGGAGGCTCTTACGGTTGCAAATGGCAGGCTGAGGCAGTGTGGAAGGGCTCTGTTGGCACGTCCTGGGCTGTGCCTGTCAGTGCTGGCTTTGCAGGAGCTGGTCAAGGGTGGCTGGTGGTTCCCTCCTAACTCTGTGGGGGAGTGTGGCGTGAGCAATAACCGAGGGAGTGGAGATTAATACAGAAATGTGCAAGTTAACCACGACTGCGCGTCAGGGAGCTGTGCCTTGTCCAACTGCCCCTGGGGGGGCATTTTCACTCCTCTTCTGGGAGCACAGGCACCATGGCCTCAAAATATGTGCAAAGCAGGGCTTTTCAAGGGCAGAGGTGAGTCACTGCAAGGACTGAGGCAGCTTCTGAGCAAAAGGGTGAGCCAGGGAAGCACAGCTCTTCCAGGGAAGGGAGACTGCCTCTGCCAACAGTCTTGGGCAATTGGTTAAGAGGCTAATATCCAGCTAGTGTATATAAATACACACATACATATATGAAATATGCGTGCATCTGGTTATTCTCCTTCAGACAGGTCAGGTGGGGAAGGCAGCTGCTACTCACTTGAGCTTTAGGTCCTTGTGAGATGGAGTAAGTCACTGGAAGAGTACCAGCAGCCAGGGACCTCCCACAGCCAGCAGCTGCAGAAAGTCAGACCTTTGCTAGTTGGCAATTTCAGAGCTTGGCTTTGGTACCTCCCATTTCACAATTTTGCTGGGGAAAAAATAAATAAAGGAGGTACAAAATAATGTTTCTCGAAACTCTCCATTTTTATTTAACTGGGAAATAATACTGTCCCCAGAAAAATCCACCCTGCATCTTGTAGGACTGAGCAGCTGTCGGCGCCTTGAGCAGTACTGGGAGGATATGTATGTGAGTGTGCAGGGGAAGAAATTTGATGACAGAAGTCACAGCTGTATTACCTGTTTCCCATTCCCTGCTGGACTCACCACATCCTTACCACTCCTAACACACTTTAAAAATGTTTAACATGGAAGAGCTGGTTTGCTTTTTGGGATTTCTTTTTTTCTGATCTTTTTGTTGCACTGTTTTGTTCACAGTGTTTGATTTTGGTTGGATTTTGTTTTGCTTCCTGCTAGAGGAAGATTGTATTCCGATACTCAGTGCTTCTGTCTTCAGAGCCCTAATTATCACAAAGCCCTACTGCAGGCAGAAGTCAGCCTGAGTCTTGTTCAAGGGACTTTGGCCAGCACAGGGAGAGCCAGATTTAGAAATCAGGAATTTGTAACTCCCCAGGCAGCGCTCTGTCCTCTGATCTCACAGACCCTTTTCTGTGCTATAGGTAGCACTTCCTACAGGGATTTTCCAGCAAATTGCTTTACATTTTCCACTGTGTTCATTGTACAGTGTCAGTTCATTAAGGAGGGTAAACTCCAGCACCGCAGCTCTTTGCTCAGTCAGCACCTGGGGACTGGTTACCTGATCTCGTTTTACCAAGAGCACTTAATATGGTGTTTGGAAGGATGCTAAAAGGCTAACTTTGTCAGCCACCTTTTAATGACTTCTGTGAAAAAGACTGGACCACAGGGGATTACCACCTCGGTGTTATTTGTCTTTGCTTACACAATGTTAATTTTGGTTTGCCACAGTCTTGACACTACTGTTATTTTCACACAGTGTGACTTCATTCAGTGCAATAGGGGATAACGCCAAGTACAGATGTGGAAGAAATACAACACTGTTAAACCTCTAAAGCAATTGTAAAAACAGCTTTAACCCAGTAAATCAATAATTTGATAATTACTGTGAGCTAGCTGACCTCTGTTTAAAATACAGGAATAGCAGGGAACACGTCCCTAATAGCAATGAGTTCAATAGTTTGCCGTAGTTTTTTAGGTGGTGTGTGATGTGAACACCTCCAAATGGGATGGCAAGTCAAAATGTGGAACAATAGCCAAAACTGAGGGGACAAGTTTAAAGAATTCCACTTCCTTTTTCTTTAGCCCAATGGCTTGTTTGTCCAATAAAAATGTAAATCCTCTCCAATCTTTCAGAATTGTACAACCTTATGGTCTTTCCTGTAATGGCAAAGGTAGCCCTGGCAGGACATCACTTTAAAATAGATGGTTCTTGTAAAACCTCTGGTGCAAATACAATTGAGATTGAATTTAGTACAGAAGCCTGGAAGCCACTGGTAGATCTCATAAACCTTTACCCAATAATAGTGACATTTCTGTATTTTTAATATTTGTATCTCAGTTGAAAACTTAAATAATAAGGAAATACGTTAACTATTTCTAAAGTAAATCACTGGGCGGTTGATACCCAGGAATTCTTAAGGCATAGGCACATCCTTGGAAGTGATTGAAATGGAAAACTTACAGGCTGGTTCCAGTCTTGCACTTTTAGGAGGCAGCAAAGAAGCCACAGAGGTGATTTGATGAGAACCATTGAAAAAGCAGTGAGGGATGGAGTTTTTCTGGTGCAATAAATCATTAGCAGAATAGGTGGGACCTTGTTGCTGAGGTGCTCAAGAAACTTGATATTGTCTCACTGGTAAAGGGAAATCTCAGTAGTTATTTGTGGTCTGAGTAACATTTTCAAAGGTTACTACAGAAATCTTATCAATAATCTTTTTTTTTTTTTTTGTCACTGATTTCATCTGTACCTGCAACTCTATATAATTTCCAAAATTATCGCTGATGGTCTGCAGAGAACTGTGGGCATAGTGGTCCTTCACCAGCTGCTTCACCAGACATCCCCCCGACTCTGCACACCCAAAATATCACCCTGACTCTGCCCATCCAACACATCACCCCAGCTCAGTGCTCCCAGCAGTGCTGTACTTTTCTGTTTGCAGTGACAACGTGATAAAAGAGGACGAAGTTAACATCCAAGAATAAAAGTTAGGAGGCACAATTCCATCTTTCATTTCCTTACACCTACACTTCTACTATAAACCACTCTCTTCCAAGACATACTCTGGCAGTGCCACCAGTGTGGAAGAACTTGTGGCGCCAGGAAGACATTGAGGTCCCAGTGCCATTTTAGATGCCACAGGGTATCTGAAACACAGATGTGAGGCTAAGAGATAGGACAGAGGACCCACAGGAACTGCACCTGGTGGCCACCTGGGATGTGCCCAGAGATGGATAAACCAGCACTGAACACCAGTATTGCTTCCTTGCAGCACAGAGTAACTACAGCGTGGTTATAAAATATTTCCCTTCTGAAATGCCTTCATTTTTCTTTGAACTAATTTTGCACTGCTCAATAGCAATATGGAAGGCAATACAGAATCATGTAGATTCCTATTTGCCAGTAGCTTTGTGATTCTTCAGCTTTGGATGTTACATACTCAGGCTATCTTTGTGAAAGAAAACATAGAATTTTAAGCTAAAGCCTCCATTACAAAGGATGCAAAATATGTTATCTCTTACTTTTCATACTCTCAGGATCATTTTAAATGTCCTTTGATCCTCCAGAATCTTTGTTTTCAGAGCCAAATGTCACAACTGAATACAGTAAAAGGTACAAAAAATGTGTAAAACTTTAGAGAAACTAGGCTTAAAAACATTAGTTTTCCTTTTCTAAATCTGTCTATAAATCCTGCACGATTTTCTTTTATGCAGACACCTGATCAATGACAGGATCAAGTATGGAATAGGGAAAAATATACCCCCAAAACAAATTATGAAAGAAGCTCAGCTCTTTTGCCCTTACAGTCTATTTTTAAGTATGAAAAATTGCAGCAGCTAGACTTTTCTGGAATCTACTATGTCTCCTGTATTTGATGCCTTTTCTCTGCATAGTAATGTGTCTTTAAAAAAACCCCACTGATATATGTTACAAGGAGTGTATCTCTTTCACTGAGACAGAACATTTTAATTTCCCGACACCTTTTAGTGATTGCTTCAATTTCCGAAGATTTTGATAAAATCATGTGGTTTTAGAGTATCAGGATTGAATACCCTGCTCTGGCAGCAATTTAATGAAATGCTGTAGTTTCACTGCATTTAATTTGACATAACCTAGCTCAGAGGTCTAATAAATGCAGTGTGATAAATGTTGGAGCTACGATTGTAAAAATATACTAGTAATTGGGTTAATATGCCTTAAAATACTACCCATCAGTTATCTTTCTTCTCTCCGTTATATGGCTTGCACTGTAAAGACTGAGCATTGCAGTTTACCCTTTTCCCCTGCTATCTCCTTTTCTTTCCTGCTTTTGTAAGTGTTCCTTTTTTTAAGCATTTGATTATAGCAAGCTGTATGTGTTCTCCTACAAGTGATAAATTCTTCTTCATACCCTGGAACCTTTTTCTGAGCTCCTCATATGCTTTTCATAGTCATCTGGAAGAAATTTAAGAATACAGGACAGATGCTTCAAAATGAAAGACAAATATAAACTAGCATGCAGAATACATCAGGAGATGTAAAGGTAGGGTTTGACAAGTGTTATTTTCCTTTAGTATATCAGATGTGTTTCAGTAATAAATAATAGAGGTATCAGAGTTAGGAGATTAGAACCAGTAATGCATTTTGGACTTCTAATTATCAGTAGTGTGTGTTTTATATCATAATAATGCCATAGGAGAGGAACTCTCCTGCTGACTGGTAATTTTGCATACTGTGCTTTAGCAGAGGGAGTCGGAACTTCTTTTCAGCTAAAGTCTGATGTTTGGTGTGTTTCCCCAGATTGGAAATGTTCCCATTAATTTTCAATGTACTGATTAAAATTTGAAGGACCACTAATTAATTTGCAAATATTATTTCAAGCAGTGGGTAAATACCCATACCTCCTGCTGGAGCGTGAAACCCTTTGTTAGTCTTTGAAAATATCCACGCGAAGATATACAGCTGTAGCTGAAATATCACCGTGTGGAACTGCTGCCTCTGGGGATATGTGTTTGTGTGTCATTGCTCGTTGGCCCCGCGGAACTGATATGAATAATACTGTACTTATAATTTTGCTATCTATACACTGCATATAAATGTGGGTGCAGCGTGGAACGCAAACAGTGCACGAGACAGGGCTGACATGGAGGGGCACGCTGCTCTTTCCACGGCATCCACCTAGTGAGGAAGAGTTAAGGGGAGGGAGCCGAGCCAGAGCTGAGATAGTATCTGCCACACTATATAGGATAACACACGTGAGGGGATGGAGAGGCTTCTGGGGCCATGGAAGACAGTGGGGAGCCATTTGACAAGCTAACCATGAGCTCTAACAAGGACAGAAGAATATCAGCCTGCACTCTACATACCCTGGGGGTAGCCAAGCCATCACTCCCATCTAATGGACAAGGATTAAAGAGCCATGAAATAGCTGTAAGCATGGGACTCAGTCCCCATGTTCAGGCATTACAAGTTCACACATTTCTTTCCACTGCTGCCTCAGGTGAGTCTCAGTGGCCATTGCCTCCCAAGGGCTAACACCAAGTAACAAGGATTACTTACTGTAGGGCATGTAATTGAAATACTTTGTGGCCATATGAGAATAGCCACATAAATTCATCTTTCCCATTATTTACAGAGCTTCCCTACACAAGCTGCAGCGGGTGACTTTTAAGGTTCCCTGTTCTTCTACACATGTGCCTAAATCTACCATCACAGTCATGTGAAAATGGGCAAGATCCAGTGCTGAACAATAGCTCAGCATGTATATAATGAGAGATTGCAACTTCAAATACAGGGCACAGGAGAGGTTTGTCGCTGAGAACTTCTTTCCCAATTGTTTCTCTTCATTAATTGGAGAATACCTTTTCTTCCCTTAAAGCAGATTTTAGAAGCCTGACATAGCAATACTGGTGTTACATCTATTAAGAGTTTGCAACAGGACACTTGGACCAATGTAGATGCCACTTTTAACAGCAAAGAAAGAAAAAACCAAACAAAGTGATCCTTCAGCTCAAAGGACCATTCCAGAGGTGGTCAGAAACTCCAGGCAATCAATGTGAGAGAGAGCTCATCCATGGCTGTGGAGTTATGCCTGATGCTTTTCTAATAAGAATGATAGAAATTACACACTTGAGGGCTTAAAATCAGTCTTCTCATTTACACTNGTTAAACTGGTGCACAGTTCAGAATGTCCAAACCAAACAAAGTGATCCTTCAGCTCAAAGGACCATTCCAGAGGTGGTCAGAAACTCCAGGCAATCAATGTGAGAGAGAGCTCATCCATGGCTGTGGAGTTATGCCTGATGCTTTTCTAATAAGAATGATAGAAATTACACACTTGAGGGCTTAAAATCAGTCTTCTCATTTACACTGTGTCACATCTGTCTTCAGGGAGGGTTTTTTCCTCACTTAGCTCCAGCTATTTGGCTCCGACTCTTCTCTTTGCTAGGCTGCCAAACCCCCACTGTAGTCATAAGAAAGATCTGTACCTCCCAAATGCAGTACAACCTGTCCCAACATTGCTCTGAGGCAGGCAGGTTGAATCATAGAATCATTTAAATTGGAAAAGACCTCTAAGATCATTGCCTCTTGCCATTAACCAAGCACTGCCAACTCCACCACTAAACCATGTTCCCAAGTGCCACATCTGTATGTCTTTTAAAGACCTCCACGGATGGTGACTCCATTGCTTCCCTGGGCAGCCTGTTTGAATACTTGAAAATCCTTTAAGTGGAGAATTTTTTCCCTTGTATCCCATCCAAACCTTGCCTGGTGCAACTTCAGGCCATTTTCTCTTGTCCTATCACTTGATTCTTGGGAGAAGAGATCGACACCCAGGGTCCAGAGGTACAATGTTTAGAAGGTAAAAAAATTTGGTGAGATGAGCCTAACTGTGCTTTGTCAGACTAGTTGCACTGATACTCTTTACTAACAAAGTGGGATTTTGCAAAGATGTGATTTATCATCAGCTGGAGGTTTTAGAACCTTTATGGAGGTTCCTCGGGCAAAGGAGTCCCTGAGGACGTTTCTGCATTAGGCAGTTGTGACAGGGAGTTTTTCTGGGATGCCTGTGCATGTCATTCAAAGCCCTTGTGTGTCCCATCATTTCAGTTTGGACGTGTGAAACACAAGGTCCCTGTATGATGGGGTAAGACAGCTCTGGTTAATAGAGGTGGGTTCCAGCCCACCTTGTTAGGTGCAAGGGGTAAAGTAGGAGTAGGGTAGGGTAGGGTATAAAATGACGTGGTATGACACGACTTGACATGGATAGAATGTTGGACCCCTGGGAAAAGGCCACACTTCCATCTCCTGATGCTTTGGCAGCAGATGCCCCACTGGCAGCTAGGCTGGAGAAGACCTAGGAAGCCTCTTCCAGCTGTCATTTCCATGCCTCCTTTGACCCCTGGTGCAACTTCAGGCCCTTTCCGCTGCTGTCAAGTAGCCTGGAAGCACATTTACATTTTCTGAATAGGGCAATTAGTGCACACTTCTTTGGCTGTGTCACTTGCACCTGGTCTCTGACATTCGTGCCTCATCAGTACTAATGGGCCAGCTATTAGTGGTTATTACTGGTCATTGTTTCTAACCCACTGACCCCCTCCCACCCCGACTGGCAAAAGCAACTCCTGCCTTCCCTTCCAGCCGGGAGCTTGATGTTAATAGCCCAGTTTAATACCAGAACCTCTGAGTACATAAATAAAACCAGACAGGCCCTACCTATATTTTATATGGTTACTGAGAGGTGAATACATGCTTTTTTGATTATGATTAATGCTGCTGTTTATTATTTTTATTGCAGTAGTGGTTTAAGTATCACGTCCTATCTAGGTGCAGTAAAAATTCATTGGAAAAAGATGGTTTCTGTTTCAGGCAGATGATATCCCAGATCATCAGAGCGTTGAGGATCTGGAGCAGCTTTCTTCTTGGACAAATAAGTATCAAGAAAACCTAAGTGAGTTCAGAAAGTTTATCACATGATACAGAGGTTACCTATGGAGTTGGCTATAGTGACTCCAGGGATCACTTTTAGCTCTGTGTGCTTATGCTCTTCTGGGCAAGAACCACTGCATTTTCTGCTCATTAAGCGATAAAATCCTTGTGTCTGCTGTGTTACAAAATAATGTGCTGTGTTAAAGAGAACAAATCATTTTAATATTAAACCTCATTCACTCTGCTGTCCTGCTTTGGCCAGCCAGTGTGATCCTCGAAGGGATAAGGTCCAGGCATGTATGAGTAAGAACAGCAGGAATTCACCTTTGTTGTGCACTGCCATTTATATTGGCACTTACAACAGTAAAGACTCATCTACAAATTTTCTTTCAGCCTCAACCCAATTGTGAAGCAAATGTTTAGCCAAGTTCAGCTGAAAACAACTTTGTTCTTCCCAAATGCATTTGGTCTGCTTTACCAGTACACCCAGAAAATTCACTCCTGGCAATCCTCCTCCCCCTATGCTGTCCACCAGCCGATTGGGAGGATTGCAGTCCTCTAAGGCTATTGCAATACCCTGAATGAAGCTGCTTAAGCAGATAATCTTCTCAGGGCCTTTTGAGAGGGCACCCATCTTTTTTGGAGATATATGCTGGTGTTAATGTAAATTATCCAGTGGGAGTTGTCCGAGGTCCAGCTTGCTGCTCCACCCACTGCTCCAGAGGCAATTAAGCCCTCTGGTAAGGGCTTTTTTTAAGACTTCCCTGTAGCAGGATTTGTGGATGGCCCCTACGTTGGTTTGGATTTTACCTTGAATGAATAATGTTATCTGTATTATAGCTGTCACAGATGAAAAAACAACTTCTACAGATGAGTGAATCCATTTGTTGGTTTATGGATCCCAAATCCTCCAGGGCAACAAATCCATCTGTCATTGCTGAATGCTTGTGTTTTATTCGCTGCTGTGAGTCAGCTGACAGGTATTAAAATGCACATGGAAGTGGACAGATCTTTGCTGACTTCCCAGCACAAGAGGCCCATGAGTGTTTTTATTCCAACACATGCAATGAAATAACATACAGTCAGAAAATCCATTCCTAGGGGATAGTCCAAATTGCCTGAGCTGGTAAGACATCAATATTTGGTCTGTGGGCCTTTGACCTAACCATCTGCCTAGGTTATCCTAGCCCACTGCTTGCTGCCTTTTCCTTACTGCTCTTTTCTTTCCAGCTGGATGCAGCTCAGGAAAACTACATTTTGCAGGCCAGCCTCTTTTGTCCCCCTTCTTTCTTGTTCTTTGTCTTTACTGCTCCGTTCTCAGTTCCTTCTTTATGCTACTGTACTTCAGGAGGAGCCAAACCAAAAGTTACTGATTAAAAACTAATTAGGGGAAAACACTGGTTTAGTAACGTGGGAATTTATTTCTTCGTGGCATTTTCAACTAAGAGGAGTCCAATTTCTGGGCATCGCCTTAACCAAAATCTACTTGGGCAATTAAACTGTGCCCTTTGGATGAGGAGAACTGAAGTTCCCTACATGGGGCTTTAGGCATCTAACTTAATCAGTCATTAATTAGTCATTCCAGAACTCTTCCTGGGGTATCTCCAGATGCTGAAACAAAGCAATTTAATTTGCTTCTTGCTCTGCATCGCTGTCAGAGGAGTCTGCTTTTCTCTGCTGACTAAAAAGAAAGCCCAGCTAAGTAAATGAAGGATCTAAAGTCAGGGTGAATTATCCCTTATTTGACAAGCCCACACCCACAAATCAGATAACCTCAGCTATACTGCCTAGAGTGAAAGCAAACTGATGCACCATCTTAGAAAGTTAAGAGACCAGTGAGGACAAGGTTGGAGAATAAAATCTGCAAGACCACATTTTTTTGATAAATCTCAGCTGAATCTGTCTACTTGGGTATGAGCTCAGGTTTGGCCATCCAGGGTCAGCACTTGGTGTCCTGCAAAAGCAGGTGGAAAAAGGATGACTTTCCTACATAGAGAAGTGCACACATGCCTAATGAATCCAACTGCCACAAAAACCGGTCTTTTCAGACTTTCTGGTTTTTTACCTTCAATGGCTCAGTTTTGGAAAGGAGAAAGGCTCAACTAACCCAATCTGAGACATGCCCTTCTTTGCTGACCTTCAAACCCAAACAAGATAACCCCATCTTAAGGACAAAGATTCTCCTTCCTTTTGTAGAATTCATCTCATCCCAACAGTCCCTGCATTTGCAGCTTCCTTATTACCACTGGTTATTGTTTAAACAAAGCATGCATTCTGGTAAATAGCAATTGCTCAGACATAAGCAGCTTTAAAGCTAAGAAGTAACCCTTCCAGTCTCTAGATGAAGGATGATTTGAAATGAATTGATGTGTTCTGACTGGTGAGTCAAAATAATTCAGTTCCCCCCCCCCCACTCCAGTGTTAAACCAAGTCAATTTTTTCAAACCATATTTGATATCTTATTGTTTATTTTCGGTCAGCAGACAGCAATTTTCGAGAACTGCTCTTGATATACAGCTCAGATATCTTACAGGTCACATGTCATTCAAGAAAGGTCAATGATTCATTTAAAGTTTCATCATTCTTCACATAAACAGGCAAACAGCATTTCATTCACAGTGCAGAATTTGTGGGGGTGATAGGCCCCTGTAGTAACAAAGTCTATGGAGTCTTATTCCCTGCCTAAGAAAGGGTGAATTGACGTTATTATCATTACCTTATCATATATCTCGGATGCACTCCCAGTGAAAGTATGAGCACCTAAACAGATTTTCATTTAGGGTCAATTCTAAGGAGTTTTTTAGGTCTGTTTCTTGCCCTGATTTTTTTCTCATTGTTTGTAAAAACTGTAATATTGTTAACTGATTATGTCTTCCTGGCTTATTCAGTCAGAATACCCAGAGACAAGTATTGCAATTTAGCAATAGTGACATATACATCATTGGCAACTGATTTATAACTGTTTATTAGCTTTAAATCAAGATTTCTGCTGCTGTTGATTCCTTTAGAAACCATGCTTCCAGTAGAAAGTGCATATTTAAAAAACAACTTTCTTATATCCAAGCCATAATACCTGATTTAATTAAACCTGAAAACTGCATCTTATTTGTTAAAAGTCTTTCATAGGGTAAGTGATCTATTTTCTATTTCCTGTCTATGCTGTCCTCAGTGCAGCATTTCAAGCTAGTAAATTCACTGAGTAGCCTTCATGAAATAAATAATAATGCCAGCTTCTCAGTCTGGATCCAAATGAACCTGCCTAACCATCACCTTAAACCATTTTAATTGGTATTTTAAAAGCAAGTTTCTTATCAGGAGTGAAAAAGCAGATCTGAAAAAAGAAAAGTAATAGGTTTTAAAAACTTTGCTGACTACTGCTGTTCTGCTACTATTAAAAATCTCCAGATGCAGAACTGAAGCAAGACATTGATTTTCTTTATCTGGGGCTTTTGGCATCAATGGGACTTTACAGTGTGTCTGTGTGCCTAATTCTTGCACATCAGTGTGTTGGTAGGCACCCTCTGCATCTTTTGAAGTCTAAGTACTTTTCAACATCTGTTCCTTCTTGCTCAACATCACCTGTGATCCTTCACACCAATGCAAACATTTGAAGGCAAGACAGGAACCAAGAAAGCTTTGAAAGCTCCATCCAGTATCTTCTGTCTCATTAGCTGTCAAATGTCTCTGCAAATCTGGCTGTTAGTGCCTACAAGTTAGTGACAAGACTGCCCTCAGCTGCAGAAGAGGTTTGCAGTGTGTTCTGCACCAACTGATTGTAAATGCAAAAGTGTGAACAACAAAAGTTCCAGAGGTGTCCAGCCAAAGACCTTGTCCCACTATGATTCACGCTGGTAGTACAGAATAGAAACCAAGTTAGTAGTAGTGGTCAAAGTTTGCAATTTGCTCAGCAAGCAGAGATTTCCAGTGAGAATAAGGAGTCATCCTCACTGATACGTGCTGAACATTCCAACCTGTGGTGTGAAAACATGAGTAAATAATTTTATTCTTGCCTGTGTTTACATTATGGGACTAGATTGTGCCTTGAAACGCTCCACGTCTCAGTTTTTCAAGCAATACATGTAAGGGAATAATATCGTGTTGTGAAGCTGCTGTTTTAGTGTTGGGTTCTTTAATCTGCTTAGAAGGCAGACACTTCTGAGGCATCTCTTGATTTTTACCATCATGTGCATGTGTTTATGAAAAGGCAGTTGTAGAAACTAATACTTAAGTCTTGTCCCTGGAATTAATCTGAGTTAGCTGCCAACATCTAAAGAGAATGATCAGAGAGTCTTTCCATTGACTCATTGTGATGCGTTTCATCCCTAGAGAGTAGGGCTGATTTGACTCCCTGGGACAAGCCAGATGGGGGCTCATTTCTTGGTTATTTGGGTTGTTCTACTTGTCGTTGTACCCTTGCGCCCCTTTTTGTGTGTGTGGAGATGAGCATTTCACGTTACAACACACAAGTGCAGTGTAATTCTTGCACCGAAGGTACCATTTACCTCTCCACATATGCTCCATAAATTGTTTAACTCAAGAGAAGTTCAAGACAGCGTTTACCTGCACTTTGGCAATTATCTGACACTGGGCCCATGTGTGAATTTCATTTGTGGAGAAAGAAACTTCTCCATTAATACTGGAAAATGTTGTCGTGATTGGCCCGAGAGTGAGAGGGAGAGAAAGATGTTTGCATTTTGTGACTTGACAGTGAGAAGGTCTTTGCTAACTAGAAGCAGAATGAATTTGATAGATTGAACATAACACAGCAAAACGTTTACACTTCGTGGAAGTGAAATGAATTAAAATGCTTTGGCATAAGGCTTCTCCTTTTTAAATAGTTCCTTTTAATTTTGGGAGTCAAAGCCAATTTTTCTTTGACATTCCTATTACCTGTGAAGGAAGATAGCTTGTTCAGTGGCTTGAGTTAAAAAACCTCCTCCTTGACCTGTAGTGGCTCTTTGCAAGCTCTCTGAGTGCACCACAGGAGGTCTTGTGGGTAAAATTTTCTAACTGTAGGATTACAGATATATGTGCATGAACGATTGACAACAAATTTTGCAAAACTTGATCGTTGACATTTTTCCACTGTTCTGTTTTACAGCAGTATTAAGGATGTACTACAGACTGCATTAAGGTGGTTATTATCCGGTAGAGCGTGGAAATACATGAAACTTTTTGGCAGGTGGAAAGCAAATAATACAGCATTCTTTCACCAGAAAAAGAAGAAACAATAACACAAAAAAACTAGACAAAAACTTAAAATTGTGTTGGGGACTTTCACGTAGGAAGAAGTCTTCTGGACACTGGATTACTTCAAACCCTCTGAGATCACAGCCATCTTTTTGAACTCTGATTTTTCTGCTCTTGGTTTATTCTGGCTTGTAAGCAAGTGATGCTGAGCAGGTCCAAAGGGATGCCACATTCCTACAAACATCAGCAAGGACAAGGGCATTCAGCTATTCCTGGGATGGAGTGGGGAGCCTCACCAGAGTCCTTGCTGCCTCTCCAAAGAATATGAGGCATAATTTAGCAACATTCTGAAGGAGTTGCTCTCAGTGTCATGAAGGTGTTCCCTCTGAATGTGAATTTACCTGGTTTTTTTAACAGTTACAGTCAGTGATAAACCCCACCCCCCCCAACAGAACACACATTTTTCTCCCAGCTTGACCATTCTAGGTGATCTCAGTAGGACTCTGTCCTCGTTCTGCTGCCTCAGCAAGACATTCAGACTCTGAGTGAAGTTAAAATATTCCCTGCTAGAATTATTTCCTAATGTAACTCTCTTCAGAAACCAAACTTAATAGAAACCAGTAGGTAGGATCCTTAATTTGCTGCCATATTAGAGCACTCCCTCTCTCTATTCTTTCACTCTCCTTTTATATATTGTATAATCCAGAGGGCCTGGGGACCAAAGCAGCATCAGGGAACCCAGGGAGCATTTGTCACCAACTATAGCTCTTGGGGAAGGTTCTTGTAGTATTTTCTCTATAAAAAATATCACTCTGGAAGTAGTGCTTGCTGTCCATAGGGATGGAGGATGTGGAGGTGGGGAATGTGTTTGTCTCCAGCTGCAACATCAGAGTATCAAAGAGTATGACCTAAGCCAGCAAAAACACCCCAGTGAACACGAGAGAAAAGTCAAACAGGGCATCAGCACCTGACCTCTGTGTTCAGAGGGTGGATTTATCACTCCCACAAAATTTTAATAAAGCAATAAATTACAACCCTTGTAGATTAGCACTTAGAGCCTGGATTTGAAATGACAATACAGGATTGAAGGGCTTTCTGGGCCTTAATATCGATCCGTGTGCTGGCCAGTCAGTTAAGAATCATTTTCAGGACCTGGTTCGTTAAGCTTTGAATTTGCATCTGCACACTGAATGTGTGTGTGTGTGTGTTTCTGTTTGTGTACAAATGGAGTGACAATGCAAATGGCCACATGCTGCACTTAAAATCTGGTTTAATAGGCTTTCAAAATAATTCAACTGTTCACTTGAATTTTGTACAAAGAAGGACCGTGCACAAAACATGTGACTGTCATGCACTGTCACTAGAAAGGATGCACTTGAATAGTGAGAAATTTCAATTAAATTTGTGTTTCACACAGCAGATGACAATTAATGAAGCCTACAAATAACATATAAAAGGATGTGTGTTAACAAACTCCTCCTGATTTTTGATGGAGCTATTTGGAGTGTATCACTAATTGAATTTAATTTGGATTCTTTTTGCTGTTCAATTGAAAGCGAAGGAAAAAGTGATCTTGAGGATCTTTGTTTGCCATCAACATGAAGCAAGGTGAGAAAAAACAGAGAGGGCTCTGTGCAAGCAAAGGTCTAATGAAAGATTTCCTGAACTTTGCTTTCTAGGGCCCAATAGTAAAACAAGTATGAGCAGATATTTCCTCTACTCACTGGTGCTGTTTCTCCAAGAATGGATTTTATTTTTTGTTTGTTTTTGATGAGCCTCCACAGGGTAGCAGCACACACAGCTTGAAATTATTGCTAAACCAAATTATCCTCACACATAGCAAATTCTTATAATTAGCAGGGATCCTTAAGATTGATACTGGTGTAAAGGAGAGCAGAATTTGGCCCATAATGTGTCAAATGCGTACCCTGTGGGCACAGACAATAAGGATGAAGCTTGAATTCCTTCATGTTTTTGTTTTAGATCAGGTGGACTACAGAGCTATGGGTCTCTACTAACATATTTATGGTGTGTGGAGCTACAGGCAACACACAAACACTGAATAGCATCTATATTTGTTTTTCTTTGCTCTGATATTCCCTGAAAATTCTTATTACAAGACCTTGCTTTATATTGCTCATAATTTCTTTGAATGTGAACTGGTCTGGTTGAAAATTTCCATGATAGGTATTTCTGCTGGCCATACATTTTGGAAACATTTTCAGCTAAAGTAGCTGAAGTGATTCCGGGTGTGAAATTATGGGAAATACACTTTGTTGCATGTAGGAAAAAGTTCCTTTTTAGTGGTTTAGTGGGGAAATGCACCTTCACTGTGGTTTACAGCACAGGACTGAAAATTAAGTGACGTTTGCTCTGCCTTCTGCAGAAAAATCTTAAATATTGCTGCATTATAAGAATTTGTATGAGCCACTAGAAACTTCTTAGCTGAGGCTACCCTGTTATTTCCTCTGTAAAGGGCAAGGTCCTTTCTGAAACTCTGGGATAGGAGCAGGACTTTCCTAGCAATTTCTTCCAGCACTGCTGAACACGATCTGATGGATTTTCTCTCCAGGGCGTGGACTCAAATGAGTTGACTTGATCATGGTGAGAAACCATGTACGAAAAGCTGAAAGCTGCTGAAAGAAAGTGTATTTGAGTGAAGGAAAATGGGAATAAGAGCAAGAAGGGAGATGATGAATGGGTAAGGAGCTGAGGGGTGGAAAAAGATTATCCAGGCAAGGAGATTAGAGTAAGGACAGTGGTGCACAGCTGTGGATAGGATATTTCCTTCCCAGGTTAGAGGGTTAGCGTGCCAGCAGCAAATCCCCAGGAGCCAGGAAAGGAGACTCTTTCTCAGAAAGGGCAGCTGTCCACCATTATATCACTGAAGGTGTTTTAGGTTATGACAGAAAAGCTCCTGGCTCCTGCTTGATCTTGGTAAAGGTCTCACAAATGTTTCTGAGACGCTGCAGCTCCCAGTGCTGCAATCTGCTCCTGGAAATGTCCCTGCGTGCTGCCTTTACCTTCCCCTGTACAAAAGCAAACCAAACTAAACCCCATGTTCTTGTGTCTACCAACACTTGGCCTTTCAGCAAGTATTCATCAAGTTATGGTGCAAAAAGCGCTTCCCATCCCACTCAACTGCTAAAACTTGCTGTGGTCCTCATTAACTACAGTTACTGCAAACATCCAACATTGTGCTAAGACCTGGAATCCTCGTCTCACTCCAGGCATGTATATGGCACTGCGATTCCTTGTGCTGCAATTCTTGCTTTGAATGAAAAGCATTTGAAACTGCATTTCATGCCTAAGTTGGGTATTAAAAATTAAATACCAGCAAAGAAAATACCAGTATTAATTCAAAACTTCTAGGATTAATTCCTTTGCCCAGGAACCATTTTTGTGATTTATTCCCATGAAAGGTAGAAGGCACACACAGAGTGGTGTCGGGGCTTCATGCAGAGAACCATATTAAGGTGCCAAGTCGGAGGATTCTCCTGCTGCCTTGGGATTGCGTGTCTACGTGATGCTGCCCGTGGCAATTCAATGAACCACATCCCTGATGTGCAGCGAAAGGGCAGTCACTTGAGGCTGACAGAGGCAGTGGCTTTAACACCTGGTCAACGGAGCTGGTGGGAACTGCTATACTGAGCACAACAGACCCTTTCTGCACCAGACAGCAGCTCCTGTTGAGTTCTGACCGTGGCAGCAAGAACCACCAGTTACAGCATCGATTAACCACTGCCAGACACTCAGTAGCATCTGTGCCAGGCAGCAAAACACCTGCACAAAGTGTGGCTGCCACTGTGTCTGCTCCACAGCACCCAGAGGACCTTCCTAATGCCAGGGCCTGGGTGGTTCAGCTGAGAGCAGGTTTTGACACCTGGTGGGAGCAGAGGGATGGGGAATACACAGCTGGGGAAGTGGGTGAGAGGGTGACACAAGCCCTCCAACTGGGTCTTGCTTTAGGCAAGTGGAGATGGGAAATTTGTAAGGAAAACAGGGTAGGAGGATGCTCTCTTTTACATTCTTTTCCAGGTCAAATTCCCCCTTAACTTCCTCTGCAATAAGCAGAAGAATCATAGCTCTTATATATATTCAAACAACCCTAAATAGGGGCAAGTAGGGGGATAATTCTTTCTTAAGGATGGGATGAGGATAATGTAGTAAACTTATCACAGGGTCGCCCACAGAATGATGACAATAAAACGCAATATTGACCAGCTGCTCCCTTTGTGCTGAATGAGGCAGGGCTGCTGGGGGAAAATTAGATTATTACTAAAGACTGTGTCATGGTGTGCTTGTGACAAGGACATGTTGGCTCTGGCATTTCGCAATCTTCAAGTGCAATTCTTCAGACAGTTTCGTGTTATGGTGTACACATGCAGACACATGGACGCAATCATGTGTGCTCACCTGAAGAAACCCGCATATCGGAGAGTTAATTCTAGTTGCACACACAGATAAAATGAGACTTTGTTCATGCTACCTTGCACTACCCAGCCAAAGCCAGTTCTATAAATAACCTCAAGGTTTGCTTTTAGGCTCAAATACACAAGGTGTTGTTTTGCATACGGTAAAACCTTGACATTGCTAATAAGCACAAGCAGAAATGTCCATCGCTGCAGCACGTTTGCCTCAGTGCTTTCAAACACGGTACCAATGACCACACATTAATGTTGAACCAATACCCACCCCTCACACCTGAGCTTCTGATCTCAATGTTACATTTGGATGTCTGCACAGTTCCATTTGCATAAACTTTGTGGTTTTGGGGCTGGTGGCTTAAAGATAATTAGTCTGTCTTCACGGTCATACTCATCAAGAAAAGGTGCTTGAACATGTTTTGCTCCTGAGTCATTTATTTTCTCCAGATGATTAGGAAAACTGTTCACCAAAAATAGAGAGGGGACACTAATCCAAAGGACTGAAGGCATTAAATATGGTTAAAAGTCATTATGTTCCAAATTTATAAGAATGCTATTCTGAAGCAAAAATTTTACTTTAAAATTGAAACATTATTTCAATTAAAGCAGCTTCTTTCTTGTTTCAATTCCGAGTTGCTTGCGCTCTTTACCAACTACACCAAAGCCTACATATATACCTACATATGCACTCACAAGGAAAGTTTTCAACAGTGTATTACACACAAGAGCAAGCAGCAGATTGCTTGAGATTACCCCGACATCCTGGACCAGTCTTGGAGCAGTAATATCTTCATGTTTGCTGTCAAGGCCCGTCACCCCGGCTGACCAGCAGGGACGCCGAGCCAACCCACATTACTCAATCAACTTTAAGTGTTATAAATACTGAGGTCCATAAAAAAGTACAATGTAATGATGACTTAAACAAACCCAATTCATCATCCCAGCTGCACACATATCATTTCCCTCCGGGTGACCAACCAACCAGCAGTGAATTCAACCCAGGCCAGATTCCGATTCCATTTCTCTTCATCAATTTGACTTTTGGGTTTACCTCCCTCCAAAGGAAAAGAAAATATATCCCCTTAAAAATGAATAAAAATCTCTCAAATCAAACACAGCTCGGCTGCCCGAGTCCCCTTTTTTGTTGTGTTTGTACTCATGTCCATGCATTTTGCCTCTAGTGCTATAAAGGGAAACCCTTCAATTTAAAGGTCAAATGGGGGCCGTTTGTTTTAACCCAGTGAACCATGGCAATGGTATTCACATATATTATCTTTTGTCCTTCAACAGTTGTTAGACTTGTAGCCAGAGGGGAGGCTTGGCAGATTTGCTTGCACTGATTTTTTTACGATATAAAAAATACTAAATTTTTGCAGTTAAGTGTGCTTGATTGAGTAATATTCTGAAAACCAAATCGATACCAAATCTGATTTTCAGTCAATGATAAGGCACATTCACCAGCACTATTAAAGTTTATTGGTTTCATTCATTTAGAGAGGAAAAGTAGAGATTCACAATTCAGTGCGGTCTATTCCCTCTCCTGCCTCCATCCTCGTCAATGTTCCCCTTGATTTTATGGTTCCCCCTTTGCTAATAATGGAAATGTCATGTTTAAACACAGTTAATTGTTGTTCCACTTTTCAATTTCTATGCCCTCACCCCAAAATCCTTCTCCTTTTTTTTAAAGGTTTGCAACTACAAGATGGGCAAGTAAGAAAAACTAGATTAAAGGGAACTTTAAAGTTAAAATAAGAATTAGTAAAAATAAGGTTTCAGCTGTTCTTCATTTGCACAGAACTGGGGCTGCAAACCAGTTTGCACAGTCTGGGATTAGTCATTTTTTGTCTGGAATTTCTGTGCATGACTTTGCTGCTGCTTTTTTTCCCCCTCCCAAAAGTTGCTGCATTTTAAATCAGACATCTAAACAGAGTTTAGATCCTTTTCCATCCTGCTGAAGTTGGATGAAAGGAATATGGTATTCAGTGGGGCTGGAAATCTGTACCTGGCATCAAAATTTGACTTTGGCCTCTGTTTGTGTCTGCAGTAACATCAAAGTGGTTGGGATGCCTCAGTCCAAAGCTGTTTGTCCTAGAAGTTGTTTCAGCTTTTTTCTTCAGGCTAAATAGTTGACCTGAGCTGGAGCTGAACCTTCATTTCCTATGAAAATTTTCAATGCACTGATATTTTCTAGTGAAAAAACAGGGTTTTTAAAATACTTACTTGATAATGAACATGAAAAAAAAAATGCTGTTGATATTCTTTTCCCAAAGCTCATACCAAAAAAAAATTATAGAATGAGACAAAAGCAGAACTGAGGAAGAAACATAGCAGTTTAAGTTTTCTTTCATTAGAAGTGCAGGGGGTAAAATGCAAGTTTTTTTTTATCCCTTTGTCTTTGGAGGTCCAACAACCTGTACCCCCTGTTAGGACTGGAACTGCTTCATAGCCAGGCTGTTCCTTACTCTGCTTCTACACAGATCTTGTCTCTGCCATCATACACACCCTGAAAATAATGCAAATTTAGAGTGATGCTGCAAATTGGTGCTCTGTTCATTTTTGCCAATGAGCTCTGTGTATAAGATGGGTGAGACACAGTTTGGGGATAAGTTTTCAAGGGGTGGGAATTAAAATAGAACTGATGCTCTTTCAGAGTCTGCATACTCCACCGACTTCTTTAGTTATATTTTTAATTTCTCTCTGTGGAACCACATGGATGCAAATCAAAGCACTTGCCAGGAGATTTTTGCCTAATATGTGGATTTCAAAAGCTATTACTCTGGTTAACTTTTATCTGTTTAGACAATAAAAACACAGACTTTTTAGACAGAAATCGTATCAATTGTACCAAGTGGTGGTACAGGCCTGAGTTGTTCCTAAGCCTGAGGGGGACCATAGAAATTATCATCTTCACCTGGGGAAATAAAAGGCCTTAAGTTCCCCAGGCAGGGCAAAGAGACCAGTCCTGATGAACCCAGACAACTGCCCAATGTGGGTAAATTCAAATGAATAAGGGATGCGACATTGCAAAAAACCTTGATGCCAGTGTGATACCTGCCTCAAGAGGTGTATGGAGCACCTCACAAGCTATAGCTAATAATTATCATAATACCCCCATTCTGCTTGGCACTGTTCCCATATCTCCGAACAGTGCCTAGCATCAATTCTTGGATCTAACCATTAGGCTGAAAAAAAATTCAGAGGAAAAGGCAAAAGCCAAAATTTCTGACTGTTGAATAAGTTTGTGGAGCTTTTTTAATTATCCTTGGAATAAAAAGTAAACCAAGAAGGATGAGGTGTGTTTAGGCAGTGTTTGTGTCATTCAACCTGAAGAAAAGCATGAAGATCAGTGTCTACAGAGCTGTTGTACTGTCCACTCTTTTATATGGGTCTGAATCGTGGGTCATCTACCGCCGCCATCTGCGTCTCCTCGAACGCTTCCATCAGCGCTGTCTCCGCACAATCCTGAACATCCACTGGTCTGATTACGTGACCAATGTGTCTGTCCTTGAACAGGCAGCAGTCACCAGTATTGAGGCCATGCTGCTGAGAACGCAGCTGCGCTGGGCAGGGCACGTCTCCAGGATGGAGGATCACCGCCTCCCTAAGATCGTGCTCTATGGTGAACTTGCCACCGGCTGCCGCAAGAGAGGAGCCCCGAAGAGGAGATACAAGGACTCCCTGAAATAATACCTCAGCCTTGGCCATGTTGACTACCATCAATGGTCCACTCTTGCCTCCAATCGGGAGGCATGGAGACACACCATCCATAACGCTGCTGATTCCTTTGAGAATGCACGCAGAATCAGTCTGGAGGAGAAAAGACAGCGCAGGAAGAACCGTGCCTCGCCAACACCACCTATGGAGACTTTCTGCTGTGCCTTTTGCAACGGGACTTGCCCATCTCGCATTGGCCTCTTCAGCCATCAGCGCGCTTGCAGCAAGCGTGGGGAGAGCCCTTCCCAAATCTTCGTTTGCGAAGTTTAGCCAGGATGATGATGATGATGATGATGATGATGTGTCATTCATGTGTGCAATTTTCTTTTCTGTGATTTATTTTTCACTTTACCTTGATTTTCTCATTCCCTGTGTATCAGGTAACTCAGGGATTCCACAGGATCTGAGCAGTTGGAGCTGATATGTTCTCCCTTGAGTTGTGAACACTGCGGTTGTTACCAGTTCAACATCTCAGAGTATTGCAAAAACAAGTGAGACAAACACACTAAAAAAGTACTTTAAAAAGTCAAATTTCTTGAGGCACTATGGAAAATAGGGCCATTATTTGTTTCCTGCTGTATCCCTCACTCTGTTTCACCCCCTTGGGACAGTGAATTTGCATGGGAAATTACTGTCTTGAAACCAGATCATCCTTTACGTACTTTATTCCTCTGCGATTTTCCATTTGCTCGGATATTGCAGGACTCTTTTTGCCGTACACCTACTATGTTTATTCTTTCAGAATGCTGACCCTCCCCAGACATGTACAGTACATACATTACCATTTCGTCCTTCATCAGTTCTTGGACTCACAGCCGGAGGCAAAGATGTTAGGATTTGCTTGAGCTGAGCAATACAATATTTTTGTTCAGCTGTGAAGTTGATTAATAATTTGGAAATTAAATCAATATTTTCTTTGATTTTCATTACATTGGGGTTTGCATATAAACCTTTTGCACTCACATTCCCAGCCTGGGTAAGGAAACATGGTAAAACTAACATAACAGATTTAGGGTCATCTTCCCCATGACACTGCAAAAATGAAATGCAATTACAAGGATTAGCCAATGGATGACAGTTTCTGCTGTTTAACTTCCTTGATAATTCTTCATTGTCCAAGTAGAAAAGGTTTATATCACAAAATTACTGCCTTCTTTTTATCAGTCTGGATCCTTTAGATAGTCATATGAAAAATAAAACTCAAAAATTCTGCATCTTTTGGTGGATAACGAAGGCTAGTTTTCAGAGTCAACGAGTGTTCTAATTGTTCAACAACACTGAAAAAAACCCCATGTAACTTTACTTGGGGAAGAAAATGTCTCATGAAGTCAGACCCAAACTTCATTGAAATAAAGAAGACTGAAAACTGAAAATTTCAAGAGACTTGTAGTAACGTCCTATGTACTTAATTCTAGTTAAATATATTCAAAAGATTTGCTTTGAAATTCTTGCTGGTTTAATTTACACAGTAAACATTCTCCAATCGAAAAGTCCTTCTGACTTTGAATCTGACCGTAGTTCCCAAACACTACCCAAGGCTGAGACAGTCAAACCCAACAATTTCTGCAGCTGCAGGTGTTGGATTTTTGTTCCTGTTGGCATTTTGTGTTTTGAGAAATGTGCTGTTTCTGGGTACATCACAGTAAACATTAGACAAGCATTGCAATGTACTTTATGTAGTTGACAGAGAGAGTTTACTGCAGTTATTAAATCTCTCAGACCCTGAAGGAGGCCTGATTAGGATGCAAGATGTACAGTCAGTCTCTGACATGACTGACAATACTTACATCCAATTCTGATCTTATTTGACTTTTGTTCATATGGCATTCAGTGTAATGTAAGGCTTTAAATATATCAGAATAGCAGAAATCTATTAAAAACACTAGCCAGACTCTTAATTTTTTTAGTCTGAACCTAAATGAATGACCTACTTTCTCACTCATCAGCTTTCTGAAGTAGGTCATGAAGTTCAGAAGTGAAATCTTCAGCTTATCAAATGGAGGTCAATTTGGAGAGAAAATGCTAGAGCTGCCTCTACGCAGCCTTTCCTTTTTTCACTCCTGCAAAACTACCCTCAAACATGGGATCCAAAAGTGTTAGGCCTAAGAATATGTTCCAGCTGTACTACAGCTACATGTTGCAACTAAATCTAGGGGATTAATTGAAGCCGTGCTATATTTCCTCCAGAAGACCTCTGTACCTATTGTTTATGTAACGTATATAATTTCATGTAAAAGTATGTACATTGTCCCTGTAGGTCAGATGATGCCTTATAAAACTGGGGGAGTCCAAAACAATAAAAAAAATTCATTTCCAGACTGCCTCTGGACCCAGCCACAAACAACATCATCATCACGCAGATCAGCATCACTCGGTCAACTGACAAAGTCTTTTATGAGACAGAATTTAAACTAAGTTTATCAGGCTTGGGTTGAGGTAATTCAGCAGCATCAGATGAGCAATTGTACTTGCTTTTGTGAAATCCCAACCTGCTGAAATGGATGCTCACCTGTCTCCAGACACTCCAGTGCCCAGAGCTGTGTACTGAATGAGCAGCATTTCAGATGTTGCCTCATCATAACGTGCTGAGATGCAACTTAGGCAAGATCTTGTTTAACAACTCTGTTCCAGAATATTCCTCTGGGTCCCTCAAATTAGTACCAAGTATTTGCCCATGTTCATTTCTCTTTGTATTGGACAGGTTTCCCATCCACTGTCAGCTGCCCTTTGTTTTTATCCCATTGCCCCTTTTGCTGGACCAGTGTCACCAGTCTTACTCACATGACAACACAGACCTTAAAAGCTGCAGTTACCTCCACACTGCCCTTTACTCACCTGTCCACTCCTGAAGTCCCTGGTCACATAGTAAATCACTCAGTCAAGTGCAGTTTGATGGGTAAGTGACTTTGGTTACTACCTACTGCAAGCAGACCTCAACAGAAGCCCATCAAAGAGTCCCAGGTATGGCCTTAGAGTTTCGGGAGAATAACAAATTAAAGTATGTGTGTGGCACTTCTTTTTCTCAGGCTCTGATCCTGAAAAATGACCTTCAAGACCCTCCAAGAGGGTAACTGCACAAAGGTCAGTCTTGCCAAGTTCACTGCTGTGTAGGGTCCTTCCTATTTTTGCCTTGTCTGGAGGAGATTTGAGGCTCACAACTCTTAGACCTCCTGTGATTCAAGCCATAGAAGCTCAGACAGCTCCCCATTGTTGTCCCCATGTCTATGGGAGGTGATGGCTCACATCAAGAGCAGTGAAAAGACTGGGGACACTCATTTTTAAGGGCAAAGGTGGTACCTTCACATGTGTTTAGGCAGAATCGAGCACTTCAGGGCTCTAGTCCTGAATGAGATTTCCAAGTTATGTTGTAATACAAACAAACAATAATAACAGAGAATAGGTAAGGGCAAGGGGAGGAGGGGGAAGTTATGATTAATTTTTGTCAGACTTCCTTCTCCTTTTCACAGAGCAGTTCAATGTGAAGTCAAAGTTCATTGACACGTTCTCTGTAGTCGGTGGGATGATTGTTTTATATTAGCCATTGACTTGGCCTGCATTGATCCCTGAGAATGTATCGCACAAATCATTTTGCACTAAACTGCTGAATCGATGAAGAAATCTCCTGGAAAATTTATATTAAAAGTCGCTGTTTGCCTAAATGAGTTCCCTGTGCCCCATATTGAATATTTTGCTGATGAATTGAATGAGTTTAAATTTGAACATTGCAGACCCATTAAAGAATGAATTCTTAAATCAACTTCTGCCATTTATGATTGAAATGAGATTTCCCCTGCAATGGACTAGCTGTTATATAAATCAGCTGTGCATTTTATACTGTACCATAAACAAGATATAATTCTTTTAAATACACAACAGGTGCCTTAAATCTTTTGATGCATCTTGTATTTATCTGATGTTGATATTAGTATATTTACACCGGGTAACGAACATGGGTTTATAATAGAATATAGTTTCTGAAGGTTAAAGAAGCCATAGTCTTTGTTCTTAAATGCAACCGAGTTTTCAGGGGTTATACTCTACATCACTGCTCACAGCTGAGATCTAAATTTAATCTAAAATAAATAATTGTACCTTGTACTATAAAAAAGCAAGCCATCTTGAGTAAGATTATGATTAGGGAAAATTTGACTTTTAGTGTGACATAGAGGAACATTTTTGCTGCTATCTACTTCTTAATATTGTAGTGAAGAGTTGAATTTCTTTCCTTTCTACTCAGGCTCTCTGCACCTTAGGTGACCTCTATTTACTTGCTCAGGTGAATGCCTCAAGCTGGTATCAAAATTAGTTCAAGCACCGGCCCAGTTCTGGAGTTAATCCAGATGCAGAACTTCCACTGACAGTTTTGTGGAGCAACTGGTGTCAGAGAAGTGGTTCTTCACTTTGCCCACAAATAACAGCTTTTTGCATAGATCATGGTCATCATAAGATTTCTTCTCAAGCTCCATGAGGAGGTCACTGCTGGAGTCAGACTTGATCTCCTGACATCATGGGATGTTCCAAGTGTTCCAGAGCTTGTATCAGGTGGAGTAGTACACACTGAATTGCTGTCCTCTTCCTCAGGAGACACTGAAGGGGACATAAACCAAGACTATGAAGGTCAAAGCAGGAGTTGCAATACACCAATACATTTCATTTGATATCTAGGAATGGTGCCAATGTGGGCTCTGTGTATTCAGCAACTTTTGAATGGACAAAAATTACCAAGACATCCCCAAATAACATGGGGAGCTTCAATGAGCTACAAGAGAGGAGTAGCAGCTGTGCTGTGGATTAGCAGATAGGCAGGTCTGAGGGTTGATTCGACATTGCTCCTTTCCTATCCTAGATAATGAGGCATTTAAAAATGATCACATGTATAACATATGAAAAAGTGCCAGTCCCAGAGAAGGGACCATAACGAATGCAGAAAATTCAATAAATTCTGGAAGCCGAATGAGAAATGCGTGTTTTCACCACCAGTTTCTTCACTGGTGTTGCTTCAAACACGCCCTATAAGGCAGTTCAGAGCTCTGATGGACAGACAGAGGTGGAGTCTCCAGTCAACGGCCCTCCAATGTTCTTCCTCATCAACCGCTGCCCACAGATGGGCACTCACCGGATTTGCCCTGTGGGCTCACCCAGACACAATGTCCCTGATGAGAAGCCAAAGTCAAATTTCAAGATGTGCTGCAGCCACTTCTTCAGAGTCTGGATTTGACTCTTCCCACAAGCAAGGCCCTTTCCTTAGCCAAGCATGAAAGGATGGTACATGGCATTGTGCCTGTTCTTTGAAATAGAAAACCTACCTTTTTTCATCCCATTCTTGCCAGTAACAGGGTTCAGAAGCCGTTTCCAAGGTAAAGAGATCTTTAAATTACAGGTGTTGCAGAAGGGCTGGAATTGCTCACTTTAACCAGGTTGTAAAATCTCACTGTTGAGGCCGTAGTACCTGCTTCATCTCGTGGCTTCTAATGTTTTCAGGGCTCTGTGGGACTCTCTCACCCAAGGACAAGCATCAAGGGTTTTATAACTATCAGTTGATCATTTCTGCTAAAGTAGGGGAGGTGGATTCTCAGCGAGATAACAAAGGTGTTATCTCTACCCAGGGAGGATAGAAAGGATATTGGGAAGATAACATCTAATTGAAGATTCAATTTTCCAAGTGTCAAATTGTTTTGATGACTAATTGATTTACATAGGCTGAATTCATTCACAGAGCGAGTATTTTTTAGATCTTGCTCCCTGTCTTCTTCTGTGAGAGCAAATAGGAATTGCTGTTCATTTTTTTTAAAAATAAAAGAGACTGGGATTGGCATGGACGATGTTACTGAGTTTTAGCACTTTTATCTTCTAGACGTAGACAAAGTAGGTCACTAATGTCAGTGAAGGTGTGATTCAGGGATCCAAACCCAAAACTAGGAGACCAGAAAGGTCAGGATCTAATTGCTCTGCCTTGGAGCTGAGGGACCAAAAAAGAAGGAAAACGTGATGGCATCAGAAAAAGAGGTTGCACAAGACCTCTTTGGCTCAGTTTAAAACAGGGATAATGGTGTTTACTTGCTGTCCTCAGAGGGGTATTGTGAGAATTAATTAATGCCAGCAAAGTACTGTGAAGGTCAAAAATAATATGTAATGAGAATGCAGGATGAAGTGGTATGGAAGATTAATTAGGATACATTTAGAATAGCTTTAAAAGTGTGGTGTGACAAAAACATCAGTGAATCCTGCTGTAGTGAAGCTTTTCTGCACCCACCTCAACAAGCTGCTCTGCTTTTAGTGAAAGAATTTCCGAAACAGTTGCAGCAAAGTCTTTTTAACAAGAATCCACTTTCAAATCCCTCTGCTGGTAACACCAGGCTACTTTCCAAAGGTCTGAGCAAAGGCAGAGGCATTTCTTCTCTCTCCGTGTCTCTCATCCTTATCTTTTAATTCCTGAGGACTGATTGATAACATGCTTTCCAGTAGGACTCGCTGCTGACAGCATCACTGGCACTGCCAGGGGAATATTTGGATCCAGTGTCCTGCTCATCCCTCACCTCCCAGGAGAGTTCCCAGCCTGCAAGAACACAGGCTCAGCTGGGCTGGTCAGGGCAACCTGACTTCTTCTCCACAGCAGCATCACAGAGTGATGGATTTGGAGGGACCCTCTCTAAACCTGGTACCTGAAATTTTTCCCTGGGAGAACTGAAACAAAGCAACATACTCTATAATTAAATAAATTTTATAATTACGGTACAAATGAAATTTTGCACTGTAAATGCAAAAGTAATTTTAAAATGTTGATTTCACTGCACATGTTGGGACCATATTAATGGCCAGATAGGAAATTAAGTCTTCATGTGTGTGCTTTAGCAGGCAGAACCGGTGAGTTTTAGTTTTGCACATTTTATTCATCTGCACTGTCTTGCTCTTACGAAAATATTGTAATGTCTGGTTACCAACTCTGTCAAAAGAATATTTCTATTTTCATCATTGTAGAGGAATTAATTAAAACATCTGTGCTCTTCCACAAATTTCTGAATATAATTTCATCTATCGATACGAGAGCTTTGGCGATTTTGTCTCTTAATTTTTTATTAGCATGCACAAAAAATTTATTTCCTTGGGCATAATTTATTTTGAAAAGAACACATTTCTTCAAAACACTGAAACAAGCATTTTCAATTTTTTACTAAAAACATGTAAAACTTTTCTTCCTTGAATTTGTCCAAAACCACCACATTCAATTCACGTGTAACCAAAGAGCTGCTTCAGCTGCAGTTTTCTTTGGAGAAAGCTGAGCAAATCAAGGTGCTTGTCCCACTGATCCTTGTAAATACCTCAGCTTGTGTATTTTAGTTCTGATTACGCATTTTCTTTTTGTTCGCATATTTCAATGCTCTTTCCTAGTGGGTAAAACACCAGAGCAGGGTAAGTGTAATTGTGCCTCAGTGTGACACTGTCCCCTGTCACACAAAACACAAGTTTGTAAGTATGAAGGAAATTTTCAGCTGCATTTTCACTTTCTGAGTGCTAATGAAGCAAGAACAAGTCTTTTGAGAGGCGTGGCTGACAGATAATTGCTTTCACAGAATAAACCGGTATCTTTCTTTTTGCTGTCTAACATTTAAAATCATTTTACATACACAGAACATTTGAGTTTAATTGGATGAAGGATCTTAATTCCTATTACAAAAAAAACCCCAAACCTGTTAAATTGATATTACTTCATTGATTTTAATAAAGCCTTTGAAGATCTGAGAACAAAGGGTCCTATTGGTTCTTTAATTAGTAAAGGATTTATTCAATAAGTTATCGGACAAGTTAATTTACAGGACTTAATTTTGCTATTGAAAGGTTTAGCCTCCTTCCCTCCAAAATTGGGACGATGGACCATTCCAATACTGTGAAGGTGATGACCTTGTGATAACCCGTGTGTTCATCAGTCAAATTACTGTCCCCAGTAATGATAATGCCAAAGCTCTGGAACACTGGGGCAGCTAATCTGTATTCAAATTACACTCAATGAAACAGCAAGCACAATTCGAGTAATAACTCACTAGCACTGAGAGGTGAAGGGAGATGTTCAGACCCCTTCATGCAGATTGGACATTATCATACATTTCTTAGGTGTTGGACAGGTCTGCATGAGAGGGTTGTTAATGAAAATATCAATCAAAAACGCTGCTGACTTAATGGTCAATTTAAATTAATTAATTGGAAAGGAAAAAGTTGAGAAGGACAGCATTGATTGTTTAGCTCAGAGCTGTTGGCAGGCTCGGAGAGCAAGGTTGCCCAAATAAGACCACGTTTCCTATGTCAGCTGACAGTGTGTGTGTAAAATCTTGAGTCTGAAAAGATGGGGGAAAACAGTAGGATGCTGTAATTTGAACACTTTGATCCTTTGAATCGTGGTTCACTGGGTTTGGGAGGGGATGCTGAACGTAATGGTCTAATGGCAGCCTTGGGAAGGAAATCTATAGGAAGGGTGAGAGTGAGTCACTGTGCACCAGAGGACTCGACCTTTGCTATACAGCCACACGTAGGAGTCCTTTAATTCACGGACTGTTTTTTATCCTCACAGCTTGTAATTTCTGCCTCAGAACGTGTTTGTCAGTGGTACTTAAAAGGCTGACTCTCTGGAGGTCAGTGGAGCATTCCTATTGATTTGGGGGAGCGAGAATTTCATCCTGAATCTTCAGTGGGGCTCCTCACAAGTAAAATTGGGCATCAAGAAAACATTTAATACCTGGAAGCATTTATGAGAATTTTCTTCTTAATATGAAAAACAAAGGATCTGTTGTTTTGTGAAACTGATGTAATGTCTTTGGGATGAATAAAATATTAAAGTCATAGTTTTATTGTATATTTTGAAAAGAAATCCTTTGAATGAAGATACTTTCTATACCTATATCTATATTTATACCTACATGCATAATTAAATATCAGCAAAATTTTGGAAGAAAAAAATGTCCAAGGTGTTTTAAAATACTTTTTTTTTTTCATTGCATAAGCAAAGGTTATAGTAATTTGGTGTGGGAACAGGCTAAGGCTTGAAATCAAATCATGTTCTTATATCAGATTCCTGTGTTTTGAACCTAAACCTAACATTGGTTTTGAGATCAGTGCTAAGGAAATACAGGAAGATTTGTTAAATTCACCATATTTTAGCTGACTAAAGCACAATTCAAACTTCCTACTACCTGCATTGGGTTGTCATGTGGGTGATATGGGATCAAAATTGTTTTTGGAGATGCTGTGAAATTCAAAACTCTTACTCNACCCCCCCATTCGGCCAGCTAATTTGCTTTGATTTTAATTTGTTTCAGTTCTAATTTGTTTCCTAATTCCCCTCTTTCTAAATCACACATTGTCATTTTCATCAGAGCCGAATACAGACATTGACCCTGCGTATAATGCAGGGGGAAAACAAATGTGAGATGTAAAATGAAATGCAGATGCAGCAGCTTTACTGAAGAAACATCTGACAGGCAGAACTAGGGATGGTTCTAATGTTGGTTTTATTATAGTTCCTTTTATTATTACAAAAAGAATGGGAACAGAAAACTGGCCTAATGAGACAGAAAGGAACCAAAATAAAACAATTAGCCCCTAATAACTATATGGTGATTATATATTTAAGTAAATGACAAGTGGAGAATTACATGACACATTATTAGGGAAATTAAGACACTGCACTGACTTCTACTCCTTATTTTCTTTCTCCACATATCCTTTCCCCAAATAAGTATTAAAGTGATAATAAGGAACTCGAATGTGTTCTAAACTAAATGTAACTTGATTCTTGGTAGACTTCAGGGACAGGACCCCATCAGATTTCATACCTAGCTTCTAGAAGATGCTTACCATAATGGATACAGAGTAGGTCAAGGCTGCCCTGGTACTGAATAGGCTGCAAAGAAAATTTTCCAAGGCTCAAAACAACCAAACAAGCCATAGGTGTGGTAGGATGATCTCAGTCCCCCCAGACCTTCCCAATGTCACAATGCAGATCTTGCTCCTGCCTTCAGAAGCACTGAGTCATGTTCTCAGTTCTCTCCAGCAGTGAGCACCCACCTTTCCAGAGCTAACTCAGAGATTGTTTGCCCCGGAGCCCAAGGGAAAGGAGGTGAAATCAGCTGTGACACGGGAAGGGCAAGTGGCACACCAAGAAAAGCCCACGGTGGCACAGCTTTTCCAGCAGAGCGACTCAGCACAGCCCAGACCTGATGATTCTGCAGTTCAAAGATGTGCCTGGCTGAACTGACTTCTTCCCTGTTGGACTGTGTTAATGTAATGGCCGTACAGCTCCAAGGCAATCTCACTCAATGGTGTTTGCTGTTTGCAAACGCTCTGGCTTTGCTTTCAGACCTGATCTCCCACCACAGCCATTCAGGGTGGCTTTGACTGCTCATCGCCCCGGCAGCAGTTGAACCCCTTGGGCATGGCTCTTCCACCCCAACATTCAACTAGTACAGCCCCTCCACACAGCTGTGGCAACGTCCCTGGGGTTATCCAGCAGCTAGAGGAGATCTTTGTCCAGAGGTGTATTGAGGGCTTTATGTGGTTGTAGCTAAGTCTACCCCTAAATATACTGTTCCATGACGCTGGTATGTACTTGGAGGAGCACATTTATGTAGGGATGAACCCTATGTTGAAGGACATTAAGGAAGAGCAGGGCAGAAAACATGTGTGAAAATATGGCTGCTGGTGGCTTCATCCCAGCCTTGCCTCAGATTTCTCTTTTGGGAGGTAAAGATAATGACCAGGCAACAGCGGGTTTTAATTTCGATTCTCAACACTGATTCTTTCTGTGGTTTTAGACAAGCTGTTTAGACTGACCACACCATTTCATCAGCTCCAGAAGGGAAATAGCAAGATCCAATGTGTCCACTCTTTGCAGATATCCAGACCTGTTCCCAGGACGGGCTTTCCTGCGTGCAGTATGAGGATTGGACATATCTGCCCTGGCATTGTCTGAGGAGTGTCTTGTTTGGATGAATGGATTCCTCAGCATGTCCCAGGAGCCCTAAGGTTGAATAAATTCAGATTGTCTCTGGGATCTAGGAATAGGTGCTAGGCTCCCCTTTTGGTCTGAGGGTAATGCAAAAATGTGTACGAACTAATTTTAGCTGGGCTAAAAAGAAAGAATTAAGCTATCAGATGATATAATTAGAACAGAACCACCATTCTATATTTGGGGATTAGATACTATACCTTGTAATTAATCAGCCTGAATGAAGTCATCCTGGAGTAGAATTACATGAACCATTTCATTCTTCCACTGGCTCAGGGTAACAAGTTCTGTAAGGAATACTTGTGAAGGGCAAAATGGTGCAGTGGTTGCAGTCAGTCAGGAAAATGGCCTTGGCCACTCCTGGAGATGCTGAGGGTCCCAGCCCAGTGGGGACTAAGTCCCATAGCTCTAAGGTCAGCCATGGCTCAGCCAGTCTCAGCCTGTACCTCTGAGTACAGTGAGGGAGCCTTACACAGCCTTTGCACTTCTCAGCACAGAAAGCAAAGCAGGCACAGAAGTTGTTAAAAAAAGATGGTCTTTGCTATAGAAGTGTATCAGGACCTGGGCAGGAGCAGAAAGTATTACTAATATTTTATTTTCTTATGAATAACAATAAAATATTACACTGACTGCAAGCCTGATGTGAAAGCTAGTAATGTTATTGCTCTTGTAGTATTTAGTTTGCTTGTATATTCTCTTGACTCCAGATGGATTTTAATTTTGTGTATGGTAGCTACACAGTATGCACGTAAAAGCTTTAATAAATCTGCTTGTTCAAACTGAAATAGGCATTTTGTATTATGAGATTGTCTTGCTCCAAAACAAATCCACATGATTAGGGCAGTGGATTTAACTAATTGTCCTCCAAGCAGCTCCTATGGGAAAACGAAATGTTGTCTATGTTAACAGTGCCTCAAACAGGGATCAGTCAGGATCAGCAAAAACATAGTATCACATGCTTTAGTATTGTGTTGTTTACCAGATGGCAGGAGGGTAATTAACATAAAATCATTATCACTTGCTTTAGGGTAAGTACCATCATAAAAGCTGATATTTGAACGGAGTCCCAAATCCCAATATGTAACCACTGTTGAATATCTAGAAAAACACAGTTCAGCATTCAGATTCCAGGAATCAAGATTTGGATTTCACTGTGGGTGAGATCCTAAAGTGTGAGGGATCTGTTCTCCAGAAAAACCCTTATTCAGTTGTTCATGTGAGATATTAAACGGATAGATGCTTTTTAGAGACTTCTATTCTATTCTATTCTATTCTATTCTATTCTATTCTATTCTATTCTATTCTATTCTATTCTATTCTATTCTATTCTTTCTCTGCTTTTCTGGATGACAGCAATAGCTACTATTATTAGCAGTAATATGATTAGATTATTGCAACTGAAAATAATACCTAGAACATGTTGTTGAAAATGTGAGAACAAATACTAAAGCAGTGCAGACAAGCTGTGCTCTAGAAATGCCCTGACTGCAAGGGGAGCTGAAGTGCAGATGTCCATGTGGCTTCCATTTCAAGGCAGGTGACATCAGTCCAGCCCTCAATGCTTCAGTTTTTCATTGTAAAAACTGTATGAACTTTGATATGGAAAGAGCCTGGTAGGAGAGAAGGCTGTGCCACCCCTCCCACCATCTCAGGGCTTGTAGGGAGCAGGGAGAAGCGCACCTGAAATGATTTCTCCAGGACCGCTGGCTCTGGCAAAAGTTGTTTTCTCCAGTTTAGAAAAAGACCAGCTCACAAGTTTACTGTGTTTGCATGGTTGGCCCTTCTCATTGACTGATGCAAAGAAGTGTCAGAGCACTGGAAGGCTTGTTTTCATTTATGACATAATTATAGGCAAGGAAAACATACAGTGGATTGTTAACCAAGAAGTTCTGTGGCACCAGAGAGAACTGCCTGACCAATATTACAGCTCTGTGATGGGGACATGTGCGGTTCCACAGACACAACACAGCTGCAAAATCCTGCAAAGAACCCCCAGAAATGTTCTTTGGGGTGGCTGCAGTAGGATCAACAGACTACTGTAGTTTCATCCTACTGGAGTTTGATCCTACTGCAGGACTGCAGAGTGTTTTCCCCTAAAACCTGTGGTCTCTACCCATGAGACCTACGCACACAACTGCACAATTCCTCTCCTGACATGAAAACACTAAAGAAAGATACTGATAATATTGCTTGCTATGCTTAGTTTGTACTTAATTTCAGGATATGCTTCTCCAGGTCTATTTAACTGCCACCTCTCCTGATCACTTGGGTCCTTCAGGGGAAGTTTTATAAAGGACCTGTGTACTTGAATTTCACTGAGATTTGTGAATGTCCTGTTGCAATACTCCTTTGAAACTGCCTGCCTGCATTCACATGAAAACTGCAGAGAACAGCCAAACTACAAGCTTTTCATTCCATACGTTGGTACTGTACACAACCGGCCACTGGTGGGGCACTTTGCACATTCTGGAACAGAGCAGGCAAAGCCAGAGTGTAACACTGGCATTATGTGCTCAAAGACCAGGTAGCAATTCTCTAGTAAAATTCTTCCAAATTACCTTTTTTTTTTTTTTTTTTTTGGTATGTTATCACTGTCAGAAGAAGAAGAGCTGACCTTTCTTATTTTTCCCCTGAGTCAGTCATTACTTACATTTCTTCCCAATACGGCTTGCTCCACCTTGCCTGTCTTCAATGTTATGTTCCTGTGTCATCATTTCTATGATTCTCAGTGGCTCTGCTGCAGTATCTACTGGAAGAGCAGTCAGGGTGCTGATGAGCCTGTTCTGTTTTACTCCCTGTCAAACCAGTTCCTTCAGTAAATGCATACCTGGTGCCACGAGTCAGCGAAAAGCAATGGATGCAAGTTTCAGCAGCAGAAGTCTGACGAAAAAGTCCATGCAACAGACTAAAGAGCCTCTAAACCAAAGCACAACCATGACAAACCTTCCTTGGCAGCTGAGGTGAGATCGTAGTTTGTGGTCTGGATAACTAGATCTGAACTAGTAACTTTAGACTCCATTTGTAGTCAGCGGGAAAAGACATACAATGACAGCTGACACTTGCACAGCCTAATGTGCAGTTTCCTCTCCACTGACCAAAATCCTGGCAAGCCTGGAGTATCCTGGAGAACCAGCTTAGTTACAGAATCCCAGCTAAAAGCACCTCAAGCAGAGTAGCTGATCCCCTCCGAAAAGCACCTCAGTGTCCTATTCGGGAACGCTCCGTGCATAGAGAAGAAGTTTGCCCTGCCAGTTTTCATCACTGGCAGTTACCAAGTGGGTCATTAATATGCTCTGTAATTCCAACCGAACTATTCTAATGTGCATTGATTTCATCTTATGGGGGGAAAAGAGCTCATTGCTTATTATTGTTGCAATAGATCTCCATGGCAAAGGTAAAAGCTCTCTGCTGGCCTCATGCAAATGCAAGGGGAAGGATCCCCTCCCTCCACCTGCCGTCAGTACTTTTTCTTTTCCACTGTCCAGTGGTGGGTGCAGGTGTTGTGGTGTCACCAGTGGCAGACACTCTCACACTACTTTGCCATGGCTGGTGATAAAAACCATCAGTGAACTTGACAACACCTCTGGGATACAGTTTGAGAGAGTCATGTGTGCAAAGACAACAGAAGAACACCACTTTGCTGCTCATGAGTATTTCTTTTCCACCCAGCTACAGTCCTTTCTTGTGAAAAATTCTATTTTTTTTTCATTTACTTCATATCAGCTGTTGCTGTTGAGAAATTATTTCTAAACCCTTCTCTGTGGAGTTCATTTTTGTGTATAAACAAACCTTCAGGTTTTTAAAAAGGTATTTCCTATTCTTGTTTAACACTTTATGCAGACTTTGGGAGCTCACTGAGTTTTGACAAGGGTGGAAAATAGTCAGGACTGAGGGTCCTGTAAACTTCTTGGCCACATTCAAAGACTGTACGAGTGACTGTGAGCAGGTCACCTCCATCCACCACCCCCTGCTCTGCCAGGCTGGGTGAGACCAGGCAGCCCTCACAGGATGCTTGTTGGGTGGAGAGCTCTGTCCACATGTGTGTGCACAGCCTTGGTGGCTCTGCATCCACATCTTAATGCTCTTCAGAAATGCTGAAAGAGGCTCCATGTCAAAACCCTCTTTGAGCATCCACAGAAAACCACAGAGAACTACAAAACAGTGGTAATGTAGACAGATTATATACTGTAAAGTAACCAGCATGGCCTTTGCAGGGCTTTTGACCTTGCAGGTCCTTCCATGAGCGTGGCCCACATCATTTCCCACCCCACATACAGTCTCTAGCATGCCTGCAAGGCTCTTCTTAGACTAATTCCTGCTAATGTCATGCATGGCTAGTTAACCTCCATTTGATCTGTCTTTTAGAGATTTATTCATCAATAAAGGAGTTATTGCTCCTTTGATGATAGTTAGTATCATTTATATGAATTGTCTATTGACGGGCACATTTAACAAAGGGTGTTTATGTGCTGAACAATCACATAGTTTATTTATCCAATAATCATATAATCGATTAGAAAAAAAATTCAAGTTGAAGGACTTCTTTGAGATTTAAAGATTTCACAGTTTCCATCTGTGTCCAAGATGTTTAATTTGTGTTAGTTATGTACTACATTTCACTAGTGTTGTTCCTTATAGATCAGCCTCTGGCAGCTCTCAGGTAAAGACTGAACCTGGCTAGCTTGTTTAAGATGATTGCTTAGGTATTTTTATTCACAAATGACAGTATAAAAAATTAGAAATACTGTGCAGTGAGAGTCTTGAAGCACTCTTGGAGAAAGTTACTACTGATCACACCTTCCAGACAAAGTACTTTTTCAGCCCTAAAAGTATCATCTCTACAAATACCTACTGATGACAGAAAGAGAAGCCTGTTTCTCTGATAGCTTTACCTGGCCAATGTAATTACATTTTCACAAGGTATAATATTGCTCTCTCATACTCAGATCAAAATCCAAACTGAATCAGAAAATCTTTATTGACTAGCAAGTCCTGTAGAGCTTCTGTTGCTCTTGGATTGAAGTACCTCTTGTGCAGTTGAAGGACTATGGAGACCACCAGAGATGAGCCTGGACTGCACAGTGCAAGGCCCTGCAAGGCCCTTGGCACCCAGGGACAAAAGCTTTGTATTAGGACAGAGAGTAAAGACTGCAGGAATGCAAGAGAAAAATCCCAAGGATAAGGGCTGGGGAGTCGTTTAGGAAACCCTATTTTTTCACCCCTTTGTACCACAGCAAGCAGGAACCAAGTTGCCTGAGTTCATGTTGGGACCTTAAAAAGAGACAGGCTCAGCTTCTGTGATTAGAGCCCTGCTCCCCCAAATCGGTCACAGTTATCTCTTCTGAGATGTCTAACTGTGGCAAGGATTCCCCGTTAAAATACCTTCCTGAGCAGGGAGGTCTGCAGGGGATTGGTTTGCTATTATTAGTTACTGGCCAAAAGCTTTTGGACTCTGGTTTGAAGGAATTTTTGATCTTTTGATTTTACAGGAGACTGGAATTGGTAAGCCGGGTGATTTCAAGGGCTGCAGTTTCAATCAGAGCCCGCTCCCCACTGCCCACCCAGGAGACACTGACCACAGGGAAGGACAAGTCCTGGGATTTGAAGGTTTAAGCTGAGGCCACCAAGTCCCACAGCTTGAGCACTACCAGTTTCATAACAGCCTGAGCTAAGCTCTGGGAGCAGCAGCTTAGCTGGCTGATGTCCCTGTTAGATGCACTTGCAAGTGGCAGAGAATAAATCTCTGATCCTGTGAAATTTGGCAGGTGGAGGCAAAGGGCTTTCGGTGCTGAAGCAGTGTCAGTGGGGTGGTGAACCTGCTGCTCCCTGTAAGGGCAAGCATGTCCTTCTTTCCCAAAAATAAATGCAAGAGAAAACTTTCCTTAGGAGAAGTGAGAGAAGGGAACTGAAAAAGAAAGACCAATTCAGATATTATGCTCTGTACATCCTTCTCTCTGCTCTTTGCATGATTGTTCCTCTGAGATCTCGTTCTTGAAGGTGACACAGAGCTGGGTGTTGATCTCAGACCTCTCAATCTGAAGTGCTTTTGCCCTGAAGTCACTGTGGTACAACTGAAATCTGCTTTATTCCATACTCCTAACTAGTTAAGAGTATTTTTTGTATTGTTTTATGTATTATTTTTGTCAATTAACTCTCCCTTCTAAGTGAAAAGTAAGACACGTTGATACTTTCTTTAAACTTTGTACTTTAGAAATAACATTTTCTTGTCTTTGTTCAGGGGTCTTCAAATAATACAGATGTCAATAGCAGCAGCGGAGATGAGACCCAAACCTGTGGCAGTCACGAGCCCATTGGTGCTGAGACTCAGCAGATGCAGCTGCTGCTCCTCTTCCTTTCCCAGGAAAGATGGACAAACATCACACCTCCTTAGCAAGCAGCCTGGCTGGATGTGCAGGGCACTTCTGCCAGGAGAGACAAAGCCACCATGGCATTTTATATCTATACATATGGACTCATGTACTTATGTGCATTGTGTATAGACACTGGACAGTACATTACACATGTGTAGGGCTGAACAGCCATGTACAGACATGTTCAGCATGTACACTGCGTGGTGTTTCTGCAGTACTCGGCAATGCCTTCACAAGAAAGAGCTTTGTATGCAGAGGTGTGTAGAAAAAGCATTACTGAAGGCATGTGCCTTTGTAATAGGAAACAAAAACACAAAATATCCTGTTGGGCTGGTAAAGACAGAGGGGCCCTGGAAATAGCATTAACCCTCACCTGTACACCTGTTTTCTTGGCCCTGGATCTGCTTCAGCACTGTTGCCATCTTTGTTTGGTCTACTCTGGCCACTCAAGCTGTAGGGGAAGAACAAATTCCTTAGGCTTGTTAGTCTTTAAAATGTATTTATTGAGGCTGTGATGTGAGGCTCCTCCCACAAGCCCTGTGTACAGGACAGTGGGTATCAGTAACTTTCAGGGAGAGGGTGAGAAGGAAACACCTCTGCACTTCAGAGTTTGTGATCCCTTCCCTCTTGTTTATGGGAAGAGCAGCAGGTATGTCATCATGCCCCTGGCCAAACAGGACACCACAACTTCAGGAGACACATGGATTCATCCATGCCCCATGGCAGGGGGCTTGCTGGCATAAAGAAATGAAGCATAAATGACAGAAATGCTGATTAATCTGGCTTTTCAGAAGTCTGGTACCATCACTGGGCAACACAATGACCCAGGCCAACTTGCAGCTCATCTTTGCACCTATGCTCCCCACATAACTGAACTGTTGTCTGGACTTTAGACCCTGGATGGCTACATCTGTATCACATGATGCTCAGAAGTAGAATTTATCCTTTCCTTCCTTCTTTCCCCCAAAGGCACGTCATAGTCACAAGCCATCTGAGAGCATCTCCAACTACCTGGACCACTCCACGGCAGAGAGGTGAGAGTGGTGGGTCCTGCAGGTCTAATTTGTGATCCAGTTTCAGGACTAAACTGCACCTCTGTTCCATGTCTGCAGAGGTAAGTGATAGTTGAGAAGTGGCACCCAGTGCTTCACACAGGGCACTGTGAGGACAACTGGAAGCTTTTTAACAGGCCAGAAATCCCACTGCCTAATTTGGAGAGACGCTTTGAGAATTAATTCAGCAATGACTTAGCACAAGTTGAGTCCTGGAGAAAAGCTGGCAGAGGCCACTTGTGTTACTCTACCATGGACCTGATGCTGAGATATTCAGATCCCTCCCCGGTGTCCTCGGGTGCTGGAAGGATGCTGGAGGTGACACCACGGGGCAGGATTCCCTCGTTCTGAAATGATGCTCTTCTTCCCCAAACCCACCTTACAGGCTTTACAAGACTTTTCCATGGCCTTTGGTGCCATCCAGTGGCAGAAGCGCTGAAAGGAGAGTCGCGTTCCAAAATCCTCTGTTCCTGGGCAGTCTCTAGGCATACGCACGAGGAGCAAGATTAAGCAAAATTAAAGTTTTTCACCAAGTTTGAGAGTCTGAGTGTAAGTGCAGTGGCCAAAGAGAAACTTTTAGCAATGTTTGAACCAGGCAGAAAAGTCAGCTTTTAAAAATAAGAAATATATTTCGGGGGAAAAAAAAAGGGGGAAGGAGATTGTCTTTGAGAAATGTTTCATGAAACTGGCTTAATGACTGTATCTGAAAATCACATCAATGTTCTCCAGACTTTCAAGTGTTCTCAGGCTAGAGCCAAACAAAATAGCTGTTTTTTCAGCTTGGGAAAACTATTGAGACACAAAGGCTGTGGAACCAGACTGATTCCACCAGAAAACAGGCTCATCTGAAATATGTAGGGTTTAGAGTTTGATGAATTTTGTTTTAATCTTGGTTGTGGTTTTTTTTAAATGTATTTCAACATCACTGAAATAGCAAAAGGGATTCATGGAGTTCATGTTATCCACATCAAATGCATCTCATTCTGTGTGCTAAGAACAGTCTGCTTGACTCAAGTTTAGCATGGCCTTGGCTAAAACACATCTCATTGTGTACAGCTGAAATTTTAAGGAAATTAAATTGGGTTATTCCCATGGGCAGTCATTTGAACTCTTAGAGATGGAAGACATCTTCCTAATTCAAATTTTCCTGTTTAATTCCCCAGACGGTGAGTCTTGTTGCAACTTTCTCCACAGACCTCTGGTTCATTTGCTTCCTGATGTTATTCTCTCTCTTATGCACTGTAACATCTGTTTGCTTTGTGTTTGTAGATGAGAAAGCCTAAAAATAAGAATTTACATAAATCTCAGGAATTTTCTTTTTGCATCTAAAAAGAGAAAGAAATGCAAGGATCTTTTCTTCCTCTCTCACAATGAAAGTAGCTAGCTAAGAAAAAACAGCTTGGAATAACATTAATGGCTGGTATTTGTGCTTTTTAGTTGGCATTTATTACTATTATTTCATTATTGTTGTTGCTTTGTGGTTTCATTTAAGAAATCCTTTGCTTGCATAACTCCTATTTAAGTACAAATTTAAGAACTTGGATTTTTTTAGCAAAGAATGTATTAGAACTCTTAGAAACACACATAATTCAAATCCTCAACACTTGTAAGTTAGACATAGAAAATATCTCAGCTGTTCTTGAAACCTCCTGATTTTAACCTAGCCAAACACGGAATTAAAAAGCAAAATACCCAACAACACTTCTGCTAATTTCTCCTAAACTCCCCCAGCATGTTGGCATAACTCTTCACTTGCTGGATTTCAAAGCTATTGGACAAAACTTTAGCTTCTGTAATTCGCTACTGCATAAAATTGATAGGTATCACTTTGTCCTACCGTTGTGGTTATCTGCTCTTTCCCAGCATGTTTTAGCAGTTTATGTTTAGCAGAACTGACCTATTTTTGTAACAGGAGTGCAAATAACTAGATTTTGGTTGGGGGTAAGAGGCAAGACCCCTGTCCTGATTGGAGTTATGACAACAGTGACTTTTTGGGATGTATATGCCCAGGCATTTTGCTACTTCTGAATATTTTCCCCCCAGGTTCAAGACACCCCTGCCAAGGATTGTGTGTCAGAGCAAACACCCCCATGCTGGTGTTGCATTACACCTGTGCTGTCACACCGTACCACTGCGGGGTTGTTGCCTCCCTGGAATGATGGCATTCCATCCTGTCTTCCCTCTCTAGAGGTACAGGCAGGGCAAACAGAACCCCAGGGGCTCCCTGGTCTGGTTCCCCACGTGTGTTAATGCCTGCTCCTTGCTTTCAGTGCGGGTGTTGCTGGATGGCGCTGCTGCACGTTACAGTCACACCCGCGTGATCAGCAGGGACTGTATTCAATGATACACCCTTTCTAGGGCCCAAAGTGCTGCTTTCTTATTCTCCCTGGTTGCCTCTAGGCTTGCATGCTAGCAGGTTGCCTTTCAAATACTGTCCCTCCGTATTTCTGCTTGTTGAAAGGTTATTTCATCCTTAATATTCTACCACTGAAGTTGTTAAAAGTCAACAGGGGATTTTTGTCAGAAAACAGCTTTTTGTAAAATTGAGCTGGCAAGTTATCTCAATTATGAGCTGCTTAGACACCAAAAGCCCTTTAGAGCTTCACGATTCTCTCATCAAAGGCAAGCTTGTTGAAGGTGTCCCCTCCCTACGAGCTGAATATTTGCGCTGCTGTAACTTGGAGAATCACCAGAAGCACAACGAAGGCTGCAGCGTGTCCAGGGGCGGCTTTGGGAGCAGCAGGCACACAAGAGCCGGGCAGATCGCTCCCTGAACGCCTTCCTCTCGCAGCACAGCTGCTTCCCAAATGCACCGAACAGAACAGAAATGCAAACGCCGAAGGGCCGGTTACCTGCGCAGCGCTTACAGCGCCTGCAGCCCAGACCCGTTCCCAGGGCAGCGCTGACACTCGGCGGAGTGAGGGGGAACTGCACAGCCCTGCCCCAGCTGTGAGAGCCGCCTCTGCCTCTGCACATCGCTGCCCCTGTGCACGCTCAGGCTCCTTCCCCTCCTTCTCAAGGTGACAAACCAGAGCACTGGAGCCAGGTCGCGCTGGTGGACGCTGGGACTCTTCCTCTGCCTGCTTCCATGTCTCCCCAGTGTCCTTAACGTGAAGGGCACTGCTAAATAATCACATGGAAGTTATTTATAGAAGAATAAAGAACCTTGAACTAACTTTCTGGAAGCTGGCCGGGATGTTGTTCTGGCCTGCCAGTCTCTAAGATTTGAAAAATAAAGAAGATCCCTAATTCAGGGAGTGCAGTATCCTAATTTCTTTCTGCCACTGAAGGGATGTGGTCCGGTTTAAAAGGCAATGCACCCCACTGGAGATCCACAGGCTCTTAGAGAGTTGTGTATTTATAGAATCATACATTGGTTTGGGTTGGAAGGGACTTAAAGATACCTAGTTCCACCCCTCTTGTCATGGAGTGTTATTGTCATGGAGTGTTGCACATAGCACGCACCAAGAGCAAGTAGACATCTAGATCTGGTTCCTTAGTTAGATGTCTCAGGTTAGGTAGGATGACTGCACCCCCAGTGGGTTAGACTCATCTCTGAGTTCATACATAAATATGTGCGTAAAAAGAAAAAAAAAAAAAAGTCGTTTGAATCCTCCAAGTGTGCAGAGTAGAAAGATCCTCTTCACACGCACTCAGAATTGCAAGCAATTGGCTGCAGCAATGACAGTGACAAAAGCAAAGCCAGAGCAGAGTCCCATAACCACCAACAATTGGGCAAACACTACTGCAAAAGCAACAGCATCTCAGAGATGAAAGGAGGAAGGAGGTTGCCCAGCTGTTGCCACAATGCAGGGGTCACCCTCTAGGTTGCATGGAAAGGTCTGCCCAGATGAAGCTGAACTTCCTTAGCAGGTGATTGTATCATGGACCCTGCCACGCTTATTATTTTCTACACTTTTCACACTGCCACGTGCTTTCAGGGATTGTCATTGGCAAAAGTGTGCCGAGGAAGTAAAAGATTGCTTGTCCCTGCCTGTCCCCAGGCCTGGGGAACCTCTGGGGAGATGTGCCAGTGTCAAAGTCATTACTGAGCAAGGGGCAGCAGTGTAGAAGTGCACAGCAGGTTGGAACAGATGCTTAATGCTCTCTCAAAATCATTGAATCTCTGTGGATTATTTGAGGAGGATCATGTAAATATTGACTAATTATGAGGAATATTAAAATTTCAGAGGATTTATGAACTTTCTGTAGTTTGTCAACTCCACCACAGCTGGTGACTTCCCCAGGCAGGCCCGAAACAATAGCAAGTTTTGTAATTATCAGAAACTAAATTGTGGGTCCCCAAGAGCAAATGCAGCTCAAATTCACCCTGTGTTTGCCTGGTGGAGGGCTTACAAGAGAGAAACACTGTTATCACAAGGGTAGAAGTGGGCAACAGTCTTTGGTTTTGGCTCTGAACTGCAAGTCAGCAGTGGTTCAAATTCTTCTTAACTTGCAGGTTGTATCCTTAACAATACATTAAAACTGTGTTTTCACTACTCAGCTGCAAAATGCAATGCAGGTTTTATTTTTTTCTTTTTTCTTGCCTATTTTTCCCATTTGCAGCACATCCTCTGCATAAGCACGCCTTTCTTTCACGAGGTACAAAAGGCCCTTCAGCTGGAGTCTTTCAACATGACAAAAGACAGTGTCTTTTGACTACCCATATAGCATCTGTCCAGTTTGCTGGAGACCTGACTCTCTGCAGGAACAGTTTAGCATCATTCAGAAGAGCTGGCTGCACTCATTTCCCTTCTAAGACAAACACAAAACACCACCTGAGCCTGTTATATTTCTGCCCACGCGACAGTTTTGTGTAGAGTTCACACTCAGATCTCAAAAAGATCAGTGTTGCCTCTGTGAAAGCCTTGTGTTTTCTGCATTGCTTTTTTATGCCCTACAAGCAGCAAATTTGCTCTGCAGCCTGGATTTGCTGCAGAGAAGAGCCAGGTTAGCTGGCATGATTTGTACCAAAATGTCAGGGAAGGTCCACTGCACTTGCTACAGTCACAGAGGAGCGAAAGGCAGGTTTTTGCTGTCATGGCTAGTGAGTGAGAAGCCAAAATTGGCACATTGACATTGCCGGGAAACTTCCGTGCAAATCCAGAGTTTGACTAGTGCATGGGATTCTGGGTGCAAATTGCCAAGAGGAGCTGCTGCAGCCAATGGAACCTTGCTCAGGGTCTACAGCCGAGAGAAAGAAGAGGGCTCTATCACTGAAGCAGCGTGATTTGCAGCTCCTCACACTGCAGTTGGATGCAACGAACTCTTCTGGCAGCTGCCAACCAAGTGTGGAGTGAGTTTAATGGGCACGTGCCTGTTAAACATAAATTTGAACTTCAAGTTTACCCAGGAGTGATAAATGATTCAACTGCTCCAGTACCATGAATCCTCTAGAGCAGCACCTTTAACCTTGCTCAGGAAAACACTGCTGGTTAACAATACTGAAGAAACAGACCATTCTCAGAAATGTTTCAGTCTGTATTTTCCCTCAGCCTGAAGCTGTCTGAACAATGTTTTTCTGCAGTTGGAAATACCTTCAGAAAACAGCATATGCTATTGCGTTAATAATGCAATAGTGTCTCATGCTTTGTATGTTTGTTTGGTTTTTACCTATCTAGCTATCTAAAAAGGAAAACCAAAAAACCCCAAACAAACAAACAAAAAAACCCAACAACCTACCCCAGGTGCATATCAGATGCCTAGGATGAGAAATGACTTTTACTATCAAACTGATAAGGATTTTAAAGGTGTACGTAGCCCTATTAAGATCCTAGTTTGAAAATAAGTAAATCTGAGTCCAAACCCTGTCCCTTGCAATAGGTTTCTTGCTCTGCTTGATCAAATATTTGTAATAGTATTTTTGAAGTGCTCAGCAGTGACCTAACATTATTCACTTCAAAGCCCAGAGGAATTTTTATATTTACATCAGTGACAGCAGAACTTAGGGGGGAAAATAAAAATAAAATTAAAAAAAAAATCTTTTGAAAACAGTGTGAAATTATCCACACTTTGATCATTCTTGGAGAGTCTGTCTGTCCTTCAGTGTTTATTTATGCCGTGTTTTTATGGTCATTCCTCAGTGTACGTTGTTCCTTTTGTATGTTCGTGTAGTATTGAGTGTGGTGAGCTTTGACACCGGTTGATGCTCAGGAGATCCAAAAACTAAACACAAAACAACAATAACAATAAATGTCCATCATCAGGGATATTGCCCATGAATTGAGAGTCTTCTTATTATCTTCTGTACCCACTGGGAGATGCTTTTGTATCAAAATGTCTTCTTACATGAAGAAAAACAAAACTAGAAGTTACCCCAGGCCTGCCTGGGAAGCTGCCTGCAGAGAGTCCTGTGGCAGCCAGTCATGGAATGAATGGGATGTCCTGGACTGATGCAGAGCAGATAGACCTGGTCTGTGGAGGACTGGGAAAACAGCAGGAAATTCTCCAGTTGTGCAAGGCAGAGAGCAGCTCCACCTCTTTGTGCTCCGGGCTCATGGCCATGCCTGACTGCACATGGAAGGAATTTGCATTGCCAACAGGAGCTGATCAATAGGAGCTGTCTGGGAAAGCGTCTTGTTACTTTTAGACAAGCAAGGGGTGGCAATGAGAAGCGAGTGGCACGTGGTCTGGGTTCGGAGGGAACTGTAATGGGCTGCTTTGTTTTGACATAACTGTAATGGTCTTTCATGTGCAGCTGTATGTAGATAAGACAATGCCAGGATAATGCTGGACATTCAGATGCAAATGAATTATATCTGTAACTGTACAAGGTGTTTTGGAAGATTTTTTTTCCCCTGAGAACTACGCTACTCCCTGGACATGTAACCTAGTCAGCCACTAAACTTCTCCAAAAGAATAATCTTATTTTTAGATTACTTCATTCTGATTACCAAAGATACAGTGTTATCAATGAGTCTTTATCAAAGAAGACCTTTCTAGCTCTCCTTCCCCTTTGTGAGGAGGAAAGACTGGTCCATGGGGAAAGGAGGATCTCCTGCATGGTGGAGATGGGTTTTCATACTCACACAATGCAAATAATTCGTTTGCTTCACCGAGTGGTTTTGGAGAAGGTATGGTGGGAAGGACAGGGAGTGGACTGATGTGTATAGGGATGTAGTAATATTTCAGATTTGGGGCAATAAAACCATAGGCACTGTAAGAGGATGAACAGAAGAGAACAGGGTTAAGTTTAGCCTAGGAGATATAATCAAAAGTGTGTTACAGTAGCAGGAAAAGCCACAGAAGTTTCTCAACCTGTTATCTCTGGCTTTCTATATGTCTGCATATGATGAGTTCCTTCCATCAGCCCATCTTCCTTGCTGCAATACTTAATGTAAAAGATGACAGAGCTAATGCATCTTAAAGGTACAGTTTTGCAAAGGTGGAAATACGCAAGAGTCCCTCCTTTCTGTTTTCCCACACATCCCACAGATGCATGTCCTGACAAGCTCAGGAAGGAATCATAGGATTTAGTCCATGGAAAATGACTGGAAAATACTGAGCAACTCAGTCCTCACCTGTGGCTAACTAAGTGCACAGCACCGTAAAGGAATAATTCAGAGGCTGGTTGGTGTTGCTGTGAACTATCAGTAGGGTGAGTAATGCCTTAAAATTATGGCTGTGAGATAAATAAATGGTGAGGACTGCAGAAAATACTGCACCAAAGTGGCACCGAGGGTGTGAAGTGAAACACTCAGAAGTCTTGAAAGCTTCTTTTCCTCTCTTTCTTCGTGTCTTTGATGCTTGATACAGCCCTAGAACTTTGCCAAGGCTTCCTTGCCATGGTTGAGACAAGATGCAAAGCCAAAATATCTCCAGAAATTGTGTTGTCTCTGTCATTGCTGCAGTCCCATGAGGGCACTACAAAGCTATACCTAGGAGAGCATACTTCCTGAAGGAACATTGTCAAGGCATTATTTTGAAACAAGGTGATAAAAGGATATTTTTACCTCTCCATACATGACTTCCTAACCGGCATTTTACCCTTGACTACCTGTGGCGTTGAAGGTGTCCAAGACCTTGGTTCAAATCCAGTGACAGCCATTCCCCTTGTTTCAAGGTCACCACAGATCTGGTCAACATCTTAAATATGTGCACCCCTGAATGGCATCTAAATCTGAACTTCTGTTTCAGCTGTTTTGTAGGGCTTCAGGTCTTCTTTTCCATATCTCAGCAGGGCTTGAAGAAGATGGAGGGAGGCTCAACACAATTCCTGTTAATTCCTTTCCTGTTCCCAGTTTCCACTCTTTTCTTTTGTTTGTTCTGATCTGATTTCACTTCAGGCTTTATTCTCTTCTCACCAGCAGTGATTCAAAGCAGGAGCAATTGTTCTGACTTCATCCAACAGACTTTTTTTCTTTCATTTATGCTGTTTTAACTCTAATTGTTTTTCAGAAGCTTGGAGTCTGTCCTTTTAATGTTTAAATCCTAAGCACCATGGTGATGTCCTTTATATAAGTATTACTAGTGAACAATCTGGAGCCCATTTTCACATGGAATATATTATTCAAACAAACTTCTCCTTGGAGCTCCACTTTTGAAGTTCCAGACAATCCTGAGTGCTGTACACAACAATGTGCAGTCCTCTCACTTGTAGGGAACAGAGTTCTTCAGAAACTGAATCATGATTACATGATTACAACTCTGCTAAGGAACCCATAAGGCCTTTTGTTCAGCAAATAGTCGACCCAGTTAATTAAACAGGTCAGAGAAGCCATTTCTGTGTCCTCTCTTACCACGTTTGTTCCCCATGACAGAGTGCAGTTGCTGTTGATATTGCAGCCCAGATCTCAGCCTTTGCTGACAATTGGGCATGTCGGTGTCCTGCAATCACACTGCATGGTCTCCAGCTTGCAATACAGTCCTGCTGAAGAGAGTGTGACTCACAGTTTGTTGTTTGCTCTGGTTATGGGGCCAGTTCGTTTCTGATAGTGCAGGGGCAGAGAGATTGATGTCTCTTGCTTAGGCATTTGTGAATCCATGGTGTGCTCTTTGTCTTGCCTCCTACAGGATGCCGAGACTTGTCAGGTCTCTGAACAGAGAAAATGCACTGAGACTCATCTGTCTTATGCCCTGTCACTCTGGAAATCAAATCAGTCAGGTGCCCATGAAGGTTCTCCCTGGCAGCTTCTCTGCAGCAGGAACATTGCTTGTTCCAATTGCTGGTGGCCCAGGGCACCAGGTCTGGGTGAAGCAACAAAGTTCATGTTGTTTGGCTGTTGCAGCAGCTTTGCTGAGGCAGAGGAGGGTGCCAAGGGCCTTCCTCGCTTACAGCCCCTGAGCCAGGGTAAGCACAACAAGAGTCTTACTGTCCTGAGCTGTTTGCCCCTTTCTGAGTCAGCTTTCCTGACGTCATTGGGCAAAACATAAGATGAAGATCCAAAGCCCTACTTTACACCATGGTTCATACCCTGAGTTGATGCCCAAAAGGTTAAAAGCAGTAAATAGCCTGCCTAATACACTTTAATTCAGGGAGTGACAGCACCTGAGCCTAAATGGAGAGTGAACAAGGATTTATTGAGTAGTGCTGTAGGGTCACCATAGTTTCATCAATATATTCTGCAAACTGACAAAAAGAATCTCATGCAAGCTGTAAGAAACAGTGTGTTATTCCTCAGTGTGACCATCCTACCACAGAGACCTAGACTTACTTGAAGGCATCTGCTACAGCAAAAGGTAGTTTTAGCCACAGGGCACATTGAGAGCAAAGAACAGCTTCTTCCTCTTTCGGGAAGATATCCAGAGGTCACCATCTTCTTCACAGCACTCAGGAGCAGTCAGGTGGAGCTGCTTGTATCTATGGGAATAAATCACAGAATCACAGAATATGCTGAGTTGGAAGGGACTCATGAGGGGTCATCAAGTCCCACCCTGAGCCCTGCACAGGACCATCCCCAAGAGTCACATTGTGTGCCTGAGAGTATCATCCAAATACTTCTTGAACTCTGGCAGGCTTGGCACTGGGAAACAGGCTAGAGCCTGCTCTGGCCCTGAGAAGAACTGGCAGCACACAGTTCATATCTGCATGCCTGAGAACATCCAAAATATGATGTCCTCAGCTACAGAGCTCATTGGGAACAGGCTGTTTGGGAGAAGCTTCGTTCATATCCCCTAAACTGTACTGAGGCATGTCTGGGAAAGCATTTGGGTTAAAGAGCAATTAAATAGTGTGGGTGATTTTAACGTGCTTCTCGGGCCCACAAATTGATCCTGAATAGTTCAGTGGTATATAATATAGTTGCTGGGACCCAGCTAGTATGCAAAGTATAGAAAACTGATCTCAGAGTACAATACAGTACCTGTGTAATAAAAAACACACCAATCTCGATTATTTCTCTTGAGCAAGAATCATCACTGACATGGATCCTTCACTGTTGCTCTTTGAAGTAACCTGCCACGTGTCAAAAGCAACCCACAGACTGGCTCTAATTGTGAATAGAGTCCACATCCCCACCAACACCCTGTTGCGTGGCTGGCTGCCAAAACCAGGCTAATGTAATTAAAAGAAAATTGCATCTCCATGGGTTTTCACTTCCTTGGTCATAGCAGGTGCCTGTACTGGGTGGTAAAATGCATCTGCAGCTGCTACAGCTGTTACTCTGGCACCAAAGCAAGAGTCCAGTTAAAACCCAGGAAGGGTATACTATGTTCAGCTTTTAAACCCTAGACAGCAGCTTGCCATCATTTCATTCCAAGGCATTTATTGAAATTAGCATGTGGTGGCTGGGGAATTTGCTGGGTTTTGTGCGAGCTAAATTTTTTTTTTTTTTTAGGGTAGAAGGGGATTGTTTTGAGGTTTCTCTTTGAAACCACTCTCTGAGGAAATTATCCTGGCCAAAGACGCTGCCAACCACTCTCCCTACAGAGATGGCTCTCGGCACAGGGTGAGGTAATGAATGACACATGTGAAGAGCACCCGCTTAGCAAATACTGGGCCCACTGACAACAGTCAGGCATTTGGTGTAATTAGAAACCAGCTTGCTGAGCTGAACGGATCGTCTGAGTCACCTTTAGACAGCCCGGTGCCAAAGCACTGTCTGCAGTGTAATTTGCTGGTCAATATTTTTCACAAAAGGTTCCCTCTCAGGGCTGCCTGCGACGCCTTTGTTCGCTGATTATAACTGCTTGCGAGGGGCAGTAGCCTGGCAGCTCCTTTGGCATCCACTGATTTGCTTTGAGACACTTCTAAATCCATAGCAAAGCTCCTGCTTTTCTTTCAAGTCGTCATTCACTGGGGTGATGAGGGGCAGAAACGGAGCTCTAAAGAAAGAAGCTTCTAAAGACCTTTAATGTTGTAAGTAACTGAGATTATACAGAAAGAGGGAGAAGGAGAGAGACCCGGTCTATCGACAGTGCTGAAATAAAGCCAGTTTTAAAGCATAATTTCCCTTTGAATAAAGAAGCTTTTGCCCTCTACACCCTGCACATCTACAGTCATTGAATCAACAGTTGCCATTATAAGGCAGCAGGTTTTTTTCCCCTCCATAATCAGCGCAGAGATAGAATTTTATATTTAACATTAGAAGTGTCTCACCTGTGTCATTCTGATGTGTTGGCTCAGCTTGCCTGTGAGCTACAGCCTGGGAGATGGAAATAAGCGGAATTAAAAGATAGCAGTCGGGTCCTTGGCTGTGACAGCTCAGTTTCTGTGCAAAAACCAACCTGGAGTGGGGGAAGAGCAGTCAGGAGAACAGCAGCAGTATGTGGGGACTCTGATGACCTCCATTCTGCTCTCACACGGGAAGAGCTAAAACGTCCTTCCCACCAAAATAACAAAAGAGAGCAATGTGGGCTTGAGTAAAGCCAGGGGACAGAGGAGCCTTCAGCAGCCATAACAGCTGTGTCCATCAGGAGCTGGCTTTGCCAACAGGTCCTTGTTTGTAATTGCAGGGGAAAGACGGGTTTTGAGTTGGGAGGAAGGTAATAAGACTGTTCCACAGGGAATAAGAAGCTCAGATATGGTTACTGTGGGCAGAACACCAACTGCATTGTAGGGGTGGTTTTCACTGAAGGAATAGATTCTTTTCTCTGCTGAGCACTCTCTTTCAGGGATTTTTGACCTACCTGTGTTCATCAGAACACCTCTTTTTATTGTAGGGGCTGACATTGAAGCTTCACACACTTTCCATGGCTGTGTCCTTCCACATGCTTCTTGCAGGGACAAAGTCCCAGTTCTTGCTCAGTTCTCTCCAGGGAGTTTCTGGAGAGCCATCTTTGCCACTCTATTAAGGGATTTAGAGCTGAGCCTTTGCCTCCTTCATTCTTTTGAGACTGAAAAACAGTCATAACCCCTCTTCTAATCTCTGAGCCCTTATCAAAAAGTGACATCATGAGGACTACTCAAGCAAGTAACTGTCCCGCGGTGTGCAAGAGCCTCATATACACTTGGGGAATAATAAACATGCAAAACTGTATTCCAGTGTCATAATACAACAGTATCTCATGGCAGGGAAACCATGTGAAAATACACTCTGATTTTATCCCTGCCACAGACACTGTGGGCATAACCCAGTTGCCAAAATATCCGTGTCCTGTGCCACCTGAAATCTCCAAGTACGTCCAAGTTTAAGGTTGACCAAGGACCTCTGTAGAAGCATGCATATAAAGGGGCACCTGGAGGTTCGACAGGACCTTTAGGACATCTTAAATTGCTGTAGGTTCCTTATGTTTATACAACCTTTTACTAACCCTAATATCTGGGCTTAAAGCATGTAAGTTAGGAAAAAAGATTAAAAAAAGAAACAAGAAACCAATGTGGTACCAATACCTGAGGTCTCAGTTGGTGCTGCATGTTTGAATCTTGCCTTCTTGGGCTGTTATTTCTCTGGTCAGTTTGTGCTAAATACTGTACCAGTGGAACTTGGAAAATGGACTCCAAAGAACTATGCTGCTGGGTGGCTGTTTTTACTGTTGAGACCCACATTCTCCGAGCCAAATCTCTAGATGTGATGTTGTTCTGAGTCTTTATCCCTGTAAACATTCAACTCTTCCTGAAAGCCATTGGGGCATTGCAGGTAGGTCTCAGGACCTACCGCAGAATAGAGTGTTGTTTGTTTAATTGTGGTTTTCAGCTGTCTCAGAAACACTGGCTTTGTGATGAAGAAAACCCTGTAGTTTTCATTCTTTTACTGACAAAGATGAGGATTTATTCTTATGAACTATTTACACACTGCTTGCAGTTTATCCATATGCACCGTGTGATGAGCAAAACCTGCAAAAGGTCTAATCTGAGAGCGCAGAGACCAGGTAAAAATCTTCAGGCAAAACAGGAAGCTGAAACAACCTAGAAATTCCAATGTTTAAGTTCAGCAAGAAAACAAAGAAATTGTTCATTCACCTATGTAATTGCTGTCTAGCCTTCAAAACCCTGAATATGAACATTTTCAGGGTTTTCATGGCAAAACCAGAGATGTTTTCTGAATTTTGGTTTTCATGGCTTGAGGCAAATGAGAGGTGAATATAAAAGGTGATGGGATTTTTCCCATTTAAAAAAAAAAACCAAAAAAACTCCCAGACTCAAACCTCTATTTCAACATGAAGTAAAGGTTCAAAGCTTGCACAGGTAATTATTTGAACAATTATGTTATTTGAACAATTAGAACCTTTTTTCCCAAAAAACTTTACTGACACATATCCTGCATTATAAAACACTAGATACAGTGATTCAGACCTTTAGCTAACACAGATCACTGTAGCACAGAGGACATTCATTGAGTTAATTCAGTTTGCCCCCTTTGGAAATTTTCTGTCTCATTCTTAGTTCTTGGTCCAAGTAACTTTGTGAATGTGTCCCTTAAATATTTCAGAAGTGGACTATAAAGTTTTGGTTTATGTATTCAGAACAGCATTGCCTAGCTAATTTGCAACTTCTCCAAATAAAACAAAGCTCCTCTTTCAGGTTTTCCCAACTCTACTCAAAGGAAGCATTTTCCTTTTCCTATATGTTAGCTGCAATGGGACTTAACTGGTATCAACTGGATTTTCATGCTTCAGGAGCTAGGTTTTGGGCTATAATATAAGGTACTGTTATGTGATGTTATATACGTTTTATGTGATGTGATGTTATTTTTGCAGTAAAACTCCTTGTATTGTTGGTTTTTATCATCTTCCAGATGACATATGGCTCTTTGATACGAATACACCACATGTTTTATTGGAAAATATAAGAATACATTTCTTCATCTACACAAGGATTTCATTTGGGGACTGAAGGAAAGCTCTCCAAAACATCTCTCTTAAAACTATCTCAATAAACTGTTTCTAAAACAGTTAATTGAAATTTCCTTTATTGTGATTTTTTTGTTTTGGATTAACTGTAGCAGTTATTTTTCTGACATGTTCCAGCCAATTGTTGTAATCACCACAGTCTTGTTAGGTTATTTCCTTGAGAAAATGACTGCTCCTTTTTTTTCCCTGTAGAATTCTTAGAATGAAAACATCATTTTACTGTCAGCAATGTGATGTGTTTCAGGGGAAGAAACTAATGACAGGTCACGACTCTCTTCAAGCAGGAAAAACAAGCCTTCTCCAAAGCACAAAAAGGCAAGTTGATTGCCTGTTCAGTGTCTGGAGATATTTTCTGAAGTCAAAGGATACATGGTGTGATTGTCATATTCTTGCAGTCATGGAAACGTAGAGTGTCTTAAAAACAGTGACCTTTGGCTCTCCAGCTCCCTCTGAAACATCCTATAAAAGGGAGCCAAACTGAAGTAAAGCAGTGCAGAATTCTATGTGCCTGATCACTCTCTGTAGCACTTTAAAGTTGGCTGTTCTACATTTCAACCATCAGATCTTTCAGATACCTCATTGCATACCCTTGGCCTACTGCTAGCCTTACTTTCCAAGGAGAACATTTGCAGTAGCTCCTCTCCTCTCCACACACACACACAGACCAAGATTAGCTGGTGCTGGCATTGCATGTCTACCACATGTTACAGGATTTGCCTTCAGAATCGATGTACACTTTCAGAAATGCTGCAGTACCAGTGAGGGAAATAATTGTACAAGGAAATGACAGGTTTGGGGTGCTGATCCAAGACCACCTCCTGGTCACTGTAAAGTAGATCACTACAGTGCAGGACTCTCACCTCTCTGGGGTTTGAGTCCCCAAGACAAGTCCTTATCCCAGAAATGCCTATACATGAATAACAGAAGGAGTTGTTGTGGGAGGACCTGGTGTGTTTTCTCCATCCCTCCCTATTCCCTCACCCATGGCTGGGTGCATGCTAAGCAAGCTCATGTTACTGCCATTCCTACATCATCTCACCTCAGCTGCCATGGTACCTTCTTACGGCCTCCAACGTTGCAGGAGGGATCCTGATGGGCCCTGGCAGAGTGAAAATGGGGATTGTTCTTATAAGAGGCATCCTACAGACCCATCTGATAAACAGATTTTGATCCAGGAGGTGATTATGGCTCTTAGTAAAGAACTGCTACACTTCACAAGTCCTTCTGTTGTTCTTGGTCCATTTTCAGAAGGTTGGATGGGCATTTATGTTTAACTGTTGAATATTATAATTTGATGAGAACATTAACTGGTTCCTGCTCACTGAATGAAGTAATGTGTGTCCTGGACTGTTACCACAAAAAGAGAGGGAAAACATGCAGCCCAGATGCCTCTGTTCCATGGCCTCACTGGCAGCATAAAGAGATAAATCTGATCCTGGCTAAGGGGGGCGGAGGCAGCTCCCTGCCAGCGCGAGTTGGTGTTGCCTTCCATCACGTCCAGCTTGGTGCTTTCTACATGGCTGCTGGCCAGGATCCCGAGGAGGCTGCAGAAAGCCCTTGCATTCCTCCAGTTCCCACCTGCCATCCCCAAGGGACCTACAGCCACCCACACATAGTAGTGCAGTCCTGATGGCAGCGTCTGCAGGGGCTCCCATAGTCAGCAGCCTGCAGGAAACTGCATCCCTTCCTAAAGAAAAATCTGCAGAACCGAATCCAGAGCTCAGAGCACCATCCTCGTTGGCATTGTGCTGAGTGCAGCAATTCCTTTCTCACAGAACACTGCACTGAGATGGGAACGCTGCCGACAGCTGTTCGAAAACTTGTTTGTGCTGCTCAGTTTCCCCAGTTTTTCCACTGTGTAATACAAAGACATGTGGTGTTCCTTTCTTTCGTTCAGCCCAAGTTAACTTTTTTCTTTCTGTTCCCCCCACCCCTCCCACCCATATTTCTGGAAGTCCTGATCCCTAATACTTAATGTCACGTAGCAGGAAATACTTCATGCCATTTATTCATTAAGTGCTCTTGTTTAATATGTATTTGATCTTGATTCTTCTATTTTCAAATGTTGCTTATTTTTTTACTGCAGAAGTGACCTGTATTTTTTGTGGAGAAAAAAGAGCAGAGTTTACCAATGTGGTAAAAATAATTGAAAAAACCCCCATGAATAAAGCTCTGTGAGACCAAGGAAGAATTGTCATGTGCCATCATAAATCTGTAAACTGTAGCTCCCGATCTAATGTCTGATTGCTCCATTATCTTAATATCCAGCAGCAAATAAAATTCAAAGGAGCAGAAGGTTTAGCTCAGATGTTTTTCTGAACCTTTCAGATTATGCAATTTTTTTACACTCTTTGTCTTTCCACCTGAGGCTCAGACCTCAGCTGATCCTAATCTGTTAATTATGCCAGATTACGTGGTGGTTGAGTAACATGTAATAGAAAAGCAAAACATTTCTGATTGCTACCTTTGATCTAAACTCAAGTTTCTAGAGGGCATGAATTTGGCTGGAGCTGGTCACCTGTTCCCTGACTTACTCTTCTAATTTATCTACGTATAGGGCATAATTCTATATGCATGGCTTTTTGGCAAGAGTAGCCTTGAGATAAAGAAAACACTCTCTTTTCAAAAAAGCTTTTTTTCTTTTCCAGACTTCATTTCTTCTGAACAATTCATTTGTAGTTCGTCCTGGTGAGGAAAATCCCATACATATGCTTATGATTTTTGCAAGACTGATTTCTTCGGACTGGCCAGATGGATTGACAAGAAGCCTCGTCCAAAGCTCATCAGTCCCTGTCCCATAGTTTCTTAAAGCAGGAAGATGCATTGAACTGCCAAACCTGCTTTGTGGCAGGCAATGCTACCAGCATGAAACTCGAATTACTCTTTCTGAATTATAGAATCATAGAATGGTTTGGGTTGGAAGGGGCCCTAAAGACCATCTGGTTCCAACCTCCCAGCCAATGGCGAGGACACCTTCCACTAGATCAGCTTGTTCAAAGCCCCATCCAACATGGCCTTGAACATTTCCATGGATGGGCTGCCACAGATTCACTGGGAAAACTGTCCCAGAGTCTCATCCCCTCACAGTGCAGAATTTCTACTGAATTTCTAATTTAAACCTACCCTCTTTCACTTCAAAGCCATGTTCCCTTGTGCTATCCCTACATGCCCTTGAAGTATTGGCAAAGTAGATACCTTTTTTTTTTTTTTTAAGACTAACCCATTTTGACTAACCCAGGGTCAGTGAAATGGGAAATTTGAGGGTTTATGTCATCGTGGGTGACACTGAGCACTTTCTTCCGAAGTGGAACTGAAGGGTCAAACCCAAATTAATTTAAGGGCCAACTCTTACCCCACATTCAAACCATTCATTATTTAACTCTACCAAAAATGAAGCACTCAGACACATGTGGCAAAATGTCAGGGTATGAGTGTCCCAGATGCCCTTCAGATACGCCCCATGCTCCAGCTGTCCATCAAGCTGAAGGTTTGCCAGGATGATTTACTCAGGGCAGAGATAACAAAAGGATTTCAGCTCAGTTTATTGCAATGTCGCTCAGCCCCAGTGCATATCCATACCCTCTGTGCACTTCGTTTGAACAAGGGTTGCTGCCCAAAGGATTTTTAATAAGGTGCATAATAAAGTGTGATAAGCTATAGCAAGCAGATATGTTTAAACAAATGTAAGCAGGATGCCCAAATGAAGGGTTTATATTTCTGTGTATCCAGTATTGCTATGCCAAATAAAATTCTATAAAGAAAAAACGATGTAAAAATTTACCAAATACATGCCTGATATTATTCTTCTATCTAGAGGAATTACTTTGGAAATACATTTCTTGTTATGACATCAGGTTTATATTGTGCATTACAGTTTTCTCTGCCTGTCCAACAAATGTTTAACTCTCAAGCACTTTTACAGAATTTGTGTGGATTTCTTTCCTGGTTTTGGCAGGATTTCTGGTGATTTGTCCTTCATACTACATTCAACATAAAGAAAAACATCAGTTTAAGTAATACAGAAATGCTTCCAGATCCATTGAGAATCATGGGGCTTTTTCCTAAAAATTAAGTGTTTTCTAGGTCAAACTAATTGTGAAATTTGAAGATATAGGTAAAGATGTCCCAAAATTCTATTCGTTTTGCTTCTGGGTTTTTCCCCATTCCCTTTATTTTGCATGATTGTTTCTTTAGGGCATACTCTGGGTTTTTTTCAGTGTCTTGTTATACAGATTCATGGTTGTATGCAAAATAACAATAACTATTGTATTGACTCTTTTTCACAAAGCAGGATTTCTCTTTGCTGTTTCTGTAAGAGGGGGTCTTATCAATGCATTCAAATATCTTAAAGATGAGTGCAGTAGTAGCAGCCTAAGGGACTCGGGTGGATTTACTTCAAGGGTGACCTTGCATGGATATCAAAGGAGACATCCCTGTCACCCTGATCAGGTGTCGTATGAATGATGTCCAGTCCTGCAGAGGAAAATCAGTCCATGATGGACCTCATCCAGCTACCAACTAGAGGGATTGTCCAGCTTTGTGTGCAGGCTGGTGAACCACACAAAAACTTTGACCAAGCTAAGGGGAATCAAAGCTTATTTCACCTGCAGCTTGGCCTGTCCAGCTCAGTGAAAGCTTATATTTAATGCCAATGGGTAACAAATAATAGGTAACAATCTATTTTGCTGAGGTTTTGAAACCACATTCAAAGAACTTCTAGATAGAAGACTCTCATTTAAAACTGCTTCAGATTGTTGGCAGAAAACTTTGCATTATTGATATTAAACATATTTTTGTTTTCTGATTTACAGCATGTTTTATTCTTCATGAAACTTAAAAGCCCAACTAAGAAGACACACTGAAAAACAAATGTTGCTAAAATGATTAAGCAGCCCACAGATGGCTTATATGTTCCTGTGTCAAAGGGACAGCTTTATAAATGAAGCATGTGTGATAGCCATTTATGCTTTATTAAAAAAAAAAGCTGAGTATTTTTTAAAGCAAACATACTTTCAAAGGAAAACATTGACCAACTTGATGAGGAGATTTAATAGTCGAAAAAGCTGTCCAGCCCAGATGCTCAGTAGCAGCTGTAACCTTGTGAAAATTGACCTATAACATAGCCACAGGGTTCTTGATTCCAAGAAGAATCTTCTCTTTAAGAAAATTGATTTGCTTTACAAACCTTGACCCCACACTATTTTTCATCCTCCATCAACCCCCGGGGCCCACTGACCTCACTGCAAGAAGTCATGCGCATGAGACACCCCCCTTCAAATGAGTGGAAAGATTTCCATGTAGGGTTTGTTGGGCCAAGGTTCACAGCAACAAATCTTTCCTTGTTCTGCTGCAAGATTAAGTCAAGATGACTGACATAATTGGCCAAACAGTTTTCTAACTGGCTTTCCACTTTTGAGATGACCTCTGTTTCTCCCATTCGTCTGCTGATTACAGGTCAGTAATACTGTCAAGGAGAGATAAAATAATTTTGTCACTTAGAAATATTGTAATGGGATAAACCCCCTGGCTTGTCATATCACTAAATTTGAAAAGATAATTGAGCTGTCAATTTAAATATCAAGTGAATGCCTCCATGCAAGCAGTGTTAATAAAAGCCAAGAGGAAGGTAGAGATGAGCTCAGCTGGCAGGTGAAGGGGGGTTGAATTTTGGTGTCTGAGAGCCCAGTAGATGGGATAATTCTCTAAATTTGTTATTATTTAATCTGAGCTTCTTGTGTCTACAGCACTACACTGGGTGCATTTGTTTTATTAATATTTTTTTCATGCAATCCTTGAACCAGCCACAAGTGGGAGGTGATCTTTGTTGGGAATGTCATTTCACCCTGTCGGTTTCTGCCCCGATCAGAAGGTATGGAGACATGAAAATTCAGTTTATTGCCAACTTCTTTTTACCTCTTTCTAGTGAATATTCCTTTCAAAGGTCACTTGCTTATTTGTATGTCATCAAGACAGTTGCCAGCTTTTATTCCTTGCTGCCCATGAAAACATTCATCTAAGTCAAAGTTTGCTCCCAAAGTTTACTGCCGATGGCAGTAATTATTATTAATGGGCTAAAGTGATTGACTGAATCATTGAAGGCCTGAGGGAAAATGTTTGCACTGTGTTTCAGTTACTATTTGCTCTATGTGCTCTGCTGACTGTACTTGCCAGGATTTTGCATTTATTAACTGTGTTCTGGGATGTGCTGGGGCCTCCATTTTGCCTTTGAATTGCCCTCAGTTCTCCTCGGCAGATCCTGAGTGCCCTGAGCGTTACACTGGTACAAACAAGAAGCAACAAACTGGGCTGAGAACATCAAACTGCCCTGAGATCACACAGGGAGTGCTCAGCTCCCTTTGGATTCAAATGTCCGATCTCAACTGGGAAGATGCGCCATTGTCATCAACTACAATCAATACGATCCAAGACCAGGACCTTTGGGGTGAGAACCAGGCAGGTATATTTAAAGGTTTTTGTGGCTGGCTGCAAAAGTTTCATAAAAAATAGGAGTTTAGGGCTGGCCACAGTGGTAGTACCATGGACTAGGAAAGAGGAGCCAATGTTTTCACCTACGAGCAGCACTGGGAGAAGAAGAACAAATTTACATCATGGGACAGCCAACATTTATAAAGCCAGCAACCAAACTGTGGCTCCTATGAATGAGTTATAGCCCGTCTGAAGAACAACATCATTGTTTGTCATGAATGAAAAGGCTTTTTCTTTGTGGAAAGAGAAAAAGTGCACATAGGGGCTTACAAATGTGAAAGAAAAGATGAAGTTGGCAGTATTTATTTGGGGCTGATGATACAGATCTGAGTAAACCCTGTTAATTTTCATGGCACAAGATAACTGCAACTCAGAAGTATACCTGATCAGTCCTTAGTCAAAGGCAAGTTCCCAGGAGACTTTGCATTTGTGAAAATAATCTAATTGCATGTTTTAACTATAAATGTATCTTCTTCACTTTCATGTTCAGCTTTCGATGTGGGGGCAGGTTTTAATCAGTGGTTTTACAGCTCTTTGGGACATAGAGGCTTTTGTATCAGCTCATGGATTTTGTTACACAAAGTTTTCTTTGTACATGAGAAGGCTGGAGAATTGGCTCCATGTGAGCTTGTAGAGTTTATAAAACTTGCAACCACTCACCTCTATTGGCTTCTCCTGCGAAAATAAATGTGGGCCTGGAAGCCTACGATTCTGACTTGAAACAGAACCCACAGATATATAAAACTGGTCTGAAAGAGGACTGGCCTCATCCAGTAGTGGTAAATACCAAGCATTCAGAAGTCTTAAATTGGCCTCTAAAACCTTGAAATTATTGGTAGAGTCATGTTCTGCTAAATAAGTAAGTAAATAAATTTTGGGTTTCTTTGACTACTTTCTGTTTCTGGGCCATTTATGACAACACTTTCAAATTCTTCTTTTCAATGAAGACATCTAAACCAATCCTTTTCTAAAATATAATAGCTGTGTATCTTATGATCAGGTGACTCAAAGAGCTGAGTTTTTGAAAACCGTGACACGTCAAGCCTTGTCACTCATTCAGATTCATTTGCAAAAGGTACTCAGTGTGCAGAACCAAGAAAAAGTAGATCCCAACCTGCTCTGTGATGTAAACAAGTGTCTCTTCCTCTCCAGGAGTAAGGGCTAGTTAAACTGGAGAACAAGGAACCCTGGCGTGCTGAGAGCCTTTGGCTCTGAAATGGTTGTTGTTGTGAAGTGTGAAACTGCATCAGCCACTCAGTACATCAGAAAGGAAACCAGAGTTTAAACCTTTCTGAATACAACCATAGCTGAGGGCATCAATTAAGACACTTGACCCGACTGAAAAGATTTTTGCTTTCCTGTTGCTCTTCTGTGCACGAGCATTTTGAAACTGAGGTCTGTGTGTAGCTGAGCACTGTATTCCTCCTGACTTGAGTGTAAAGACACAGCTCTCCAGCCCTGTTTGTGTGTCTGACTGTGCACGTGTGTGTGTGTGTGTGTGTGTGTGTGGAGCATGCAATTGTGTTGCACCAGGTCCCTAAATCTTTGTGCAACTCCACGTCTTGACTCTGGCCTCTTCTCCCTGTTTTTAAATACAGATAAGATAAATATTTACTTTCATTTATTTATCTATTTTAAATATAGGTATTTTTTGTCACTCAAAGAGGAAAGAAAAAGAGAAAGGGCGAGAAACCACTCTAGGCAAAGGAGCAATCTGGCAGTTGTCTGTGAGCTCACAGTGCCATCACTCAGTTCAGGGTCCCTCAAAAGGGACATGAAGGGGCTGGGGCATGTCCCATGAAGGGCAGCATGGCTCATGAAAGGACTAGAGAACATGTCTTGTGAGGGTTTGGTCTCCAGAAGAGGACACTCAGGGGGAACCTCATCGCTCTCTAAAACTCCCAGACAGGGGGTTGTTGTGAAGTGAGGTCTGGTCTCTTCTACTGTGCCTACAGTGAAAGAACCAGAGGAGATGGCCTTAAGCCAAGAGAGGGGAGACTCAGATAAGATATTTAAAAACTTTTTGTCACTGTGAGGGTGGTCAGGCACTGGAATAGGTTGCCCAGGGAGAGGGTGGAGTCTCCATCCCTGAAGGTGTTTAAGAAGCATGCGGGTCTGTTGTTGGGTGCTGTGGTTTAGTGGTTTAGGGGTTATAGTGGTTGTGCTGGGTTGATGGTTGGACTTGATGATCTTACAGGTCTCTTCCAACCTTCAGGATTCTGTGACTCTCTGATCTCTTTTTTTTTCCTTCAGAACAGGGTAGATTATTAGTGAGGGAGGGTTGGTGAAGCCTGTCATGGCAGTAGCATGTGGGAGCTGGGCCAGGGCTCATGCTGAGGGGCCAATCCCCCTGGGGTCTCACTGATGGGGAGCTGGAACATGCGGAGTGTGGGGGACCAGGGCAGTTACTGGGTTTTGGGGGGCCCTGAGTGGGGCCAGCACAGGGCAGCCCCATCAAGGGCTGGGCTGTCCTGGCCATGGTGGTCCCCATGGCTGCCTCTCCTCTGTGGCTCTTCACACCTCAGCGTTGTCATCAGCCCTGTGGTCCTGCCTCATCCCTCCTCTGGCCCCTGGCAGCCTTTATGGTGGCTGGTGGCAGTGGGGCTGGGCTGTGCCTGCCATCACCTCCACAGCAGTCTGGGCCAAACAACCTCCATTGGGCAGGCACAAAGTCTGCTGCAGTCACAGCATTTTCCTCGTGCAAACCCAACTCTTCCTGCTGCTCTGTGTCAGTGACTTTCCTCCCGCCCCAGCTACCTTTTCAACATTTCTGAATTATTGGAATCTGAGCATCTGAAGCTACCAGTTGCCATCCAAATGCCCTGGAGAAAAGTGTTTTCACCGTGGCTATTTTGGACATCATGTTGGTGTCCCTGCTCATGGCAAAGGAAATAGAACTAGAAGATCTTTACTGTCCCTTCATTGTCCCTTCCAACTCAAACCATTACATGATTCCATGATTCTATGATTCTATGAAATAGCAGAAACCCTACCTGCAGAAGACTGATCAAAATAATAATGTTTGATTTTTTTATAAATAAACGTATACTTATAACTAGCATCTCCCCTACCCAGACTGTGTATTTCCAGTCATCTTCAGATCCTCTTGATTTTGACATGTTTTATGCGCCGCAAACGTAAGTAGAAGTTTGGTCTCAGCATAGATGGCAACCTGGTTTCAAACCCCTCCATCTCATTGTTTCTTTGATGCCACAGCTGCCTTGCCTTGAAGAGAAGCCTTTTACCAATCAAACCACAGAGAAAATTAATTAAATCTAAATGAAGTCACCCCTTCTTTTTTTCCTTTAAGCCCACTCACATCTTAAAGCTGCACAGTGAAAGAAGTAAAAGTTGTAGGAGTTATGGCTTCTTAAATAAAGATTTATTGTGTGAAATACAGCAGGGATAACCATTAATAAGGTATTAGCTTGCTCTGGAAGAGCCATGGGAACCAGAAACCCCTAAATAATTAGCTTGGTTTTAATACTGATGTACTTTCCAGCTGCAGAAAAATGATGTACCTTCTACACCTTAATTTTCTCCTCTTTATTCCGAGTATTGCATGTTCAGTATTGTGATGATGGAGTCACATTTTCTTGTCTGCTGGAAGACAACAGGCCACAGTGTCTTGGAAAAGGAAAAATAATGGTCTGGGAAATAATGAAAAAGATTATTCTTCTGGTGTCAACTACCTTTCTGATGTGGGAAGCTCTTCTGTCACCCCTCCTTTCCAATGTTATTTATTTTCCATATAAAATCATGAGCTGGTCACAATGAGGCTGGATTCACTTCACTTAGCTTAAAAAAACTAAAAATGAACTTTCTATCCTATGAAGATCTCCCAGGTTCTCTTTAAACAAAAGAAAGAGACCGATTATTGCAGAAAATCTGCCTGTTCTAAAAATATCTGGGTGAACTACCTTCTGGAGACATCTGTATCTCTCCATTAGTCATGGGAAGGCACAACAACCATGGGGGGTCTAGACGGTCAAAGATTAGTTTCAGTTCTGGGAGTTTAATTTGGAGTTGTCTTGAAGTCTCTAAGCACTGAGCAGAGTATGATGCTTTCTTAAAGATGCTAGTCTGTGGTCAGGGGTCCCTGGATTCTTTGTTGGGATAAAACGGCATTAACTCCTCCCCCTAAAAGATAATTCAGAGCTCCCCATGATTTGTGGTAATGCAGAGAGCGTGCTTAGGTTTCTGCACAAGAATGAGATTCTTTCACCAGAAAATTCAAGTCAAGAATTGTTCATGCGCCTATACCCACACACACCCCACATTGAAAATGGACATTGGATATATCAGTACCTACCACATTTGTCTTTCTAGTGGTTAAAATAAAGGAAGCGTGACGGTACAGGGAAAGACTGGAGAAGCTGGTAGAGACCCACAACTGTGTATCTCCAAGTCAGCAACTAGATCACACTGCAAGGTCGAGAGGCAGCAAAAACTCCCACCATCTGACAGCTGCTTGGCATCTTTTGAGAACTGAGTCATCGCGCCCTGACCCAATTTCCAGCAGACAGGTGTCTCAACCACAAAAACCACCATCACAGGTGCTGCAGTTGTACGTAAGGTCCACAGAGGGACCACTAACTGATTTGTCAGCAATCAAAAAGGTCATGAGGCTTATCTTTTCTACCAAGCACTCTTCTTGGCTGGTTTGACCTATGATTTGTTATGGCCAAGTCTGATTATTCGCATATTTTTTACTGGTATTAAACCTGTCTAGCTACATCTTCATTTGATAAAAGATTTTCACTGAATCTTTGGTATGAATGGCCTAGAAGTAAAACTCAGACCTAGAGAGAAAGCCCCTAAGTCTCAGAATATAGTCCTCTCTATGGACTATTAGACAGACAAGGTTACTTACAGCCCCAGGACCTGATGTTGGCCAGTGTGGTGACATGACCTGAAAAGAACAGTTTCCCATGGTGCAATATTTGCCTGGGTATTGGGAATTAAATGACATTTACTCCTAACGCATCTGAAAATTCTGGTTAATGAAAAGGAGTTTATCATCACATATCTCTCTCCTTTCAGTTGCTGTGCAAGTCAGCACAGTCCCATTGAAGGCAGTATCCCCAGGGTGGCCACAAGTGTGACCCTGGAGTTTGAATACAGGGAAGGGATCCAGCACGGCTGCCTGAACTGCCTGGGGCTTCACACGCGATCTGCACATAAACCACCTTTTCAAATACAGGCTTTCTAATAAAACAGCCACTGTTGACACAAATAATCCCACATTTCTGATTTGCATAACCTCTAGAAAGCTCGATAGCAGAGGAAATAAGCAATAATAGCAGTGCAAATGGCCGTAAGTGAAAGCATATCAGTTACAATGTCCCAGTTCAGTCTATGAAGCTCAGTTTATGCTGGTGGCAAAAATAAGAGGAGACATTATGTCTTCATAAAAGCTTGACCTCGAGTGCTTCAGAAGACAGAAGAGACTACATTCAAGGAAAAACAGACTTTCTGTGCACAGTTATTCTTTCAGGGGCTTTGCTAGGGTTCACATACATACACCCTTTGCTTATGAAATAGGAGAGGAGAGGAGCACCTAACAAATGAATGTGTGTAGCTCAGCAGCCCCAGCTGGCCCAGTTCCACATATATTTTGCTTGATAAACAGCTAATCCCTGAGTATAGCGTGGCTTGCATTCCTCCAAACTTATCATTAATCATGGAAAAACCCAAGTTGTCCTTGCGCTCTGTGAGTGCCTATGAACAGTTCCTTTGATAAGAGTGTTTTTTCATGCCTGGAGGGATTTGGCTTTTTGGACCTCTGTCCTATAAGTAGTAGGCAGACCTTCCTTTGCATGTGAGTCTGCTTTCATTGCTGGTTCCAAGCTACAGAGAATTAGCAGGGATGTTTGAAATGAGAAGTTGTACTATGCTTATGTTCCTCCATTGTATTTGTGCTGTTCCACAGCACTTGTGGCATGGCATAGACTTATGCTGCATTCTCAGCAGCCAAAGAGAAGACAGGGGGACAGAAGAAGGGAATTTCTAAGTGGAAGAAGGGCAAAATGCTATCTTTTAAGTGACAAAATATTTAGTCTCACAATTTTGCTTCTTTTTAACATGGAAGATGAATAGGTGAATATCAGCAAAGGGATAAATTATTTACCACCTTACCTTATAGCTGACCAAGAAATGGGAAGAACAGGCAACCGTAGGTCCTTTCCCCAAGTAAGGAAGAGATAAATTATCATTATTATAGGTGGATAATGGACATAGAAATAAGTTATATTGTGCATATTTTCCTAATGAGAGTAGTTGACAGCAGACATTTCTGTTGTGTATCAGACACTTTTCACAGCCTGAACTATGAGCCAGGCTGCCTTATTTCATCTACCTGGTCTGGCCTTGCACATGGGAAAAACAACACCCTGACTCTATGATGGAAGTCCAGCAACTTTCAGCTGACAAAATATCTCAAGGCTTTTACACAAAAAAAGTCAGTCCTCGTTTGAAATAGGCAAATTTTCACACCCTCAACTATGATTTTTATTGAAACAATTAAAGAAAACGCATGAAACTCATTGCTATTTTGGATTGTTCCAAGCTAAATTTTCAATCTATGATACCTATTCACTACTGAGATAAAACAGCTCTTTACCAAAAAAATATTTTTACTTTCTGCGAGTATCTACACTCTTTAACTTATTGTTAAACATTGTCATTCAAAGGAGAACTTAAGCCATACAACTTCGAGAGGCGTTTGTAGACCTGAAGAAAGGATTCTAAGAAGACAGCAAAGTTTAAAAGGGTCTTAAATATAGACAAATCTCATTTTAAAGATGCACTCTCGGTGTGAGGAAATAACCATGCTGTCTGCCAACCTTCATCCGCATGGACGAACCTTCGTGCAAGGAAGTTTATGAGGAAGAGAAGAGAAGAGAAGAGAAGAGAAGAGAAGAGAAGAGGAGAGAAGAGGAGCTGCACCTCCCCAGCTCCATTCGCACAGCAAGCAAGGAACAGGACTAGAGCCCTGCCAAGTGAGGGTCCAATGTAACTTTCTCTCTCCTTAGAGACCATGAGAAGCAAATATGATGCTGGAATTCCCTGAGGTTCCAAGACCTGGACCAGTTCCTGAGCATTGTGAATATAAGGTGGCCTCTTCAGGTAGTTGTTCTTCAATTGCACCAGAGATCTGGCTGCAATGGGACTGCTTAAATAAGAAATCAGGACTGCTGATTTTCACCTCTTAGAATAAAGGCAGATGTAAAAAGAAAGCAGAGGAATGGACAGTAAGCAGGGAAAAGTCACGGAGGAAAGGCAATATTCTGTATTTCTCCATTGTTCATTTCCACATGTATAAATATTTCAGGATTTGTTTCTTAGTGAATTTTCGCAAGGAAATGAACACTGACTTGATGTTTCCTACATTCATAGATACCATCTGCTTAGTTTTGATTCCTTTTAAACTATTTTTAATATATTTTGATTCAATTTAATTTGAGAGAAGGATATGTAGGGTATTTGGTCAGGTGGTATATGGACAGGACTGAAAAATACTATTTTAGCGAAGCCAGAATTAAAATCATATTTATAAGAAGAAACCCTAAAAACAAAAGGGATTTTCAGTGCATAATTTTGAGTACTGATGTAATGGTTTTTGCCAAGATAAGTGCAAAAACCCCAGTTACAGAAAGGCAAAAGGTCTCTCAAGGGTCTGATGGCAGATTTGGGGAGGATCTTGCTCTGAAAGCAACAGTAGGGTGGTGAGGCATGGGAATAGATTTCTTGGAGAAGCTGAGGATGTCCCATCCCTGGAATTGTTCAAAGCCAGGTTGGATAGGGCTTTGAGCACCCTGGTCTAGTGGAAGGTGTCCCTGTCCATGGCAGGGCATTGGAACGAGATGACCCTTAAGGTTCCTTCTAGTCCAAATCGTTCTACGATCCTGTGATAAAGGAATGCAGAACTGCACACTTCTTTGCTGCACCACACAGTAACTTAATCACCCCTTATAACAGCAATTTAACTCGTAGAGCCACACCTTTTGCCACAAGAGCCACATGACTCGCATAAGAGAAATAATTTGGAAAAAAAATAAATTCTCAACCAGGATGAAAGGACACTTTGTGCAGAAAAACAAGTATATGTGGGTTTATCCCCGCTCTCAGTTTTTTCATTTTTGGACAGTATTCCCCAGTCTTTTGGAATGGAGCTGACCAGAATGTATATTAATATCTGGGTATCTTGGAAGAAAATAAAGGCAATCTCAGAAATATCCATTTCCTCTGGATTAATTCCTGGAGCCTGGTAGACTCCTGCCAGCCAGTTCCAGGCTGGAATAGTCATTTAGCTTTCTTTTTAAATTTAGGAAGTGTCAGAATTTGGGAGTTGCAGAAAATCAAGTCTTTGATTTGATGTCCAACAGGACAACCAGGCAACTAGGTGAACTTGTTTGGCATCTGGTATTTCACAGCCTCCTGAAGATGGTTCTGGGTTTGTTTGTGCTACTGACATGTCTAGGAAATGAAAACAAATCCCCACTGCTCACAACCCCCAGACTCTTGTGACAGACCAAGGATGACAAATCAGAGCATGGAAAAAGAACTGGCAAATGCACCTTCAGTGTCAGCCTCAAATTTGCTGCCAGTGAGCAACTGTCAAAAAGTCATTATAAAATATACCAAAACTCTTTACCTCAGCTCTCCTTGGGAGAGAGAAACTATAGCATTTCCAGCACTAGAGAGATGTCCTTGGTGAGGATAAAGGCCGTGAGTCATTAGAGTCTATTGACATATCCCTCTTTCAAAACATATGCAAAAAAGTTTGGATTTATTGGCATGAGTAAAAGTACTTTTCTTAGGGCTTTATCAAAGTGGGGGGTTTTCCCCATATATTTCCACGAGTACATGTTAAATCATACATATTTATTTCATATGTCTGTACACACATTTAGAGGGGCCTAGAAAAGGTGGCCTAACCAAAGCTCATCTCCACTCTTCACCCGGTTGGCGAGCCGCAGCCAACGGGCATCTTCTGTTTGCGGTCGAACAAAGACAAAGAATCAAAGGCATACACCTGCCTCCAAAGGTGTGTTCAAACTAACACTCGCATGTTGGAACATCAGAACCATGCTTGATACTGCGGATAGTGGACGTCCTGAGCGTCGCTCTGCTCTACACACATTTGCACATACACATACAGTACATTAGTTTATAAACTTTGTACCTGTGTGCATGTGAACATCTTCGGCAAGACTTTTTTCCTAAATGAAATCCATTACAAAGATGGCAACAGAGATGGGCCATATATAAACAAAACTGAACAAATGCTTGTGAACTAATTAGAAGAATACAAGCAAATATGACAAATTCTGACCAGAGTGCACATCCAGATTGTAGTTATACTCGTGAGAGTGTTAAAGTAGTCCTAGTATTTCTGAACAGAAGCAGAAGGAAAATTAATGAAAGGGAAAGCTAAGAAATGACTGCTTTAAAATTAATTTAATTTCGGTATCAGATTAAAAAAATGTTTAAGTTTGCAAAATATATAGAAATTTGCTAGCATTTCACATGAAAAGGACATGGATAATCTATTAGAAGCACAGAGTATCACCTAATGGATACCCACAGTTCAGCTGCTCTGGTAAATTCTGAATTGTTGCCTATGCTCGATATTCAGACTACCTACTGTGCACTCCGTACATGTGGAACTGTGGGACTGATTGCCACAGGGTGTAGCAGGAACCAAACAGCCTCTAAAAAAGGATTATACAACCATATAAACTCGATGGACTGGATAGTCCCCAGGTGAGGTGCCCTAAACTATCACTGACAGAAGATTGCTGTCCTAAAGGGGATGTTTATGGACATTCAGAGTTAAGGTGCTTTAGGTGTATAGTCCGAGTGTACTCCAGTTAGCTTTTGCATTTGCACTATTTTTCTTTCACTGTTAAATCAAATGGTTCTTTGTAGCATATTTTACCCTTGGCCACTTATAGCTGTTGGATGTTGTAATACCCCACGTTTACATCTTGTGTCCTACATGTGTCTAAGCTCATGATACATTTTTCATACGTGAATAGTTGAGACTGGAAGAAAAAAAAAAAAAGAGTGTCTAAATTTAGGCTTCTAAACCTGAATGTTGGCACCCAAATAACTGGCCAGCTTTCCAAAAGCCAAGCCCCTGGAAATTTCCAGTAATCACAGTTGCCATACCAACGACTGTCAGCACTCTTGCAAAAGCAGGTCATGTATTTAGGTGCCAAAATGTAGCAAGAGGGGTCTAATTTCAAGGTTTTTTTTTTGGTTGCCTTTTTTTTTTTTTTTTTCTTGCCAAGGGCATTNAGCACTGATGATAATTGGGAACAGTTTTGCCTCTGCTGCCACTCTCCAGCTTCTCCAAGCGGAGTCACAAGACTGCTGAGGTCTTGCAGAAGAGAAGATGCCTGGGGAGGTGAACCATGAGGTGTTAGCAATTATTGCCTGGTTCCGTCCTGGCGTGCAGGCTTTGAGGCAACACGGAGATATCCCACAAACCGGTTTTGGGGCAAACAGCCAAAGAAATGCAGGGCTTGGTGCGAGCTAATTTCCCTGGGCTAGAAGCAGGGAATGGCTCAAATCCACGGGCAGAGGGGATGTTTGGTTTGTTGCATTGCAGCACTGAGCTGGGTGGGCCTGCCATACAAGCGGGCATGTGGCCAGGGGCTCACCTATCTCCACCTTCATCCCTTGGAATTGTGCTTTGCCCTGCTGCCAACTCACAGTCCCTCTTGGGGGGCATCAACCAAGGCATTTTTGAAGGTGAGGACAAATGTGTCCCACTTGGTCCCCCCATCCCTTGGGTTCTTTGGGACAGCCTCTGCACTGCCTCTGCTTCCAAATACCTGCCTGACCTCAGGCAAGTCACTTAACCTCTCTGTCTTGAGGCAAAATAAAGATAATGTCACTTCCTTCTCCCTGCATTTTGTGCGTCTTCTTCAGCTCAGGTGTAAGACCCTAAGGGCAAGGTTTGTCTCCTCAGCGTGTTCAGTGCCTATCAAAACAGAGCCTTGATCTCAGCTGGGGCCTTGAGGCATGACTGCAGTACTGCTATTATCGTTAATAATAGTAATAACGAATGCAATCAGATCAAAGACACTCACTGTATGAGTCATTTTTGGGGTAAAGTTAGTCATTCCAAAAAGCAATAGGTATATGTAAACTTTAGGCACTGCCAAGGTTTCTCTTTTTTCCCACCATTTAAAAATTCAGCCTTGGGAGAATGAGAGAGCAACTCGATCTGAAAGGGCTCGGTCCTGCCAGTGTTTCTGTGTGGAGAGGCACTTGTGCTCACATGCCGGCACTGCAAGGTTAATGGTGTAACTCTGCTCGGTATAATTCAGCTACGTAAATACCCTGTGTGGGTTTTCTGGATCAGAGGTGAAACTCCTTTCCATATCAAGCCTTCTCTGGATGGAATTCAGTCTCTGTCATTGCCCTTAGTGGCATTTCTATGAAAACCAGACAGTAGCACCACATGCCAAAAATTTAATTTTTTTCTTGTTGAATGCTGCAGGTTTTAGCTGTTTGATGGGGGTTTTTTCTAGGTTTTTAGTTAGTTTGTTTTTTTGTTTGGGGTTTTTTTTTTTAATCAGGTGAACGAATCACAACAAAGGAGTCTTGAAAGGGAAGAAAGAAATAACATGTATGAATTACTTAGCAAAAACTTTAAAATGAGATTTTTCACCTGAAAGAAAGGGCCTGCAGCCAATTGGATTACACAGGTGCAAAATAAGACACAAGAGGGAGCTCACATAATAAATAATAGTGATAAACAACATTTTTGAAAACAGTTCAAACCTATGGAGAGGAGGAAATTAATAAACCGTACAATTCCTATTTGCTGTTGGGGCTCTCATCTCTACAGTTACTGTCACAGGCTATGGGAATGTGCTCATAGACAAGGATCTCAGTACACCAGACTTTGCCCACACAACACAAAGGCACAACCAGGTCACAGGAGCTTATGGTCTGGGGGGTAGCATGGAAGAGGGCAACTGAGCCAGCAGACTACAGGGAAACACTGTTCTGGCACACAGAATGGGACCTGAGTTTAGAGCTGCTCCAGGAATTATTGCCAAATATTCAATGCACATTGTCATTTTAAAATTCATTTAATTATCTATGTGCATTTTTGTCGCTTGAGAATGATGGTTCATCTTCAAGAGACAACCACATATACAGAAAACCAGAGGACTTAAAACTGAGCCTGCAACTCAACCGCTACATTTCATATGTGGAATCAGGGGTTTCATTTCTATGCCTGCAACTTTAGTTCTCTCCACAACCACATTGCTCAGAACTTAGAGAAATGGTGCTCTTTTGACAAACGCATTTGACAAACTCTTCGTTTTTAAGTGTTAATATGATCAGTCAAAACATTTCAGTTCTTAAAATTCTTGTGAAAACAGGTCAATATCTGTCAGTAACTACAATGGCCTTGATCTGTTGGCAGAGATCCACCCTCCCCACAGTTAGACATATGTTACATGGTGCTGGACCACGGATCTTTCATCTTTCTGAGGCTACACCTGTACCAGCACAAACATCTCAGCTCCTCTCCAAAAATGGACAGAAAAGTAGAACAGCTGGAAGGCTGCCCTTTAAAGCAAGGCCTTCCACATTATAGCAGCTCTGCTATAATTGCATGCATTGTAATTACCAACTGGAAGGATGGTAGATAGTCATCAAAGGGACACTGGTCTGGAGGGCACCCACACATAGGTCTAGTAGATGGGCATTGCACTCTGATATCCATCACCTCTGAGCAAGCAAGAATATCTTGGACATAGATGGAGCTGGAAATAGTCACTGGGGTTGGAAAGACCGTAGCTCATAAGGTGGTGTTGTTCGTGACCATCACAGGTGTCTCAGACATGTCCCTCCAAAAGTGCCAGGGGCAGAGACAAGATGTGTGTTTCTTTAGGATCTATTAGCAGAGATCCACAATTAATGTAATTGCAAGGAGGGTACCTTCTTTCATATGTCAGGACCTCCCTGGCTTTCAGCATCTGTACGACAACCACAAGCCTTTGAGAGCCAAGGCGGGAGCCAACCCTTACTCTGTGACATCTGAGTCCATGGTATGAATGTGTCCACCCACATCAGCAGTGGCTCTGTTTCTTTCCTCTGCTCCAATTGTGCAAATGGGCTTTTCCAATCAATAGTGCCACTCATGGGAGTTCAGAAGTATGTTCAGTCCTGACAGATGTTTGTCAAATGGCTCATTGAGCAGCTCAAGACCAACTGGTGCCCCTTGTGAGACTGTATTAGCTATATGAACATGGAGTGTTCATCACTTTACAACGTGTCCCTCAAAGATCATCCACATACTTGCATCTGGAACACCACTGACCAGAGAGAACTTGAGAATGTGCAGGATCTGACAATGGAGTCTCACCCTTAACATTTCACTTGCTGGAAGGGACATGATCATTGTAAGCATCCTAATGCTACATAGACTCTCATGTACACTATGGAAGGCAGTAAGAACTTAAGTGATTGGAATAATCAGAGACATCTAAACCCTAGGATCCCTCTGCATCCTCCCTCTAACATACAAAGTTTAGTCTGTGCAGTCACCTTAATGCTGGAAACCCTGGACCTCAACACTGGCAGTAACTCTTCCCACTCCTTTGAGAGAAGTTAATGAATTCTTCAGTAGAGAGGGTGTTTTGTAGCCAGATTCCACAGCTGTGGAATTACAGAGAGCTGGGCAGTGGACCCTGAGCTGGCAGAGACCATCCTCATGCTGGTTGATGCATTTGATCTCTGGAGAGGAAGGAGTACATGGCACCCTGGCCAGCTGGCTGGGAAGAAGCAATGCTGGCTTTGACTGTGCAAGCAGGTGCTTGCTTCCCCTCCCCATCAGATGGGGAGAAAGAACAGCTGTAAACAGAACAAGGTTGAAAAAAATTGGAGAAATAGAGTTTTAAAAAAACCCACAAACACAAACTTCCCTGTCTTGCATCTGAAACCTGTCGTGTTTTTAATCTACATTAAAGTTGTGCTAGTATTATATAGTAAAACAATTGCCTACTACCAGAGCCACACATTTCTGAGAAGTGAGAATGAGCCATATGTCTTCCATAAAAACATACTGATACAGTTCAGCCTGTTCTTTATGCTTTCTGGAAAATCATATTTTTTTTACTGGCCATGGTTAAAGTGAGCAATGTTTTTGTTTGCCAGAAAGTATTTACATTACTGTATTATCCTTCATCTCTACCAGTTTTCATTTGTTACTATTGACACATGGTAAAACAGTTTTAATTATCTCAAGGCTCAAGTACAAGGATTTTTTATAATTCAGTCAGGTCTATTTAATTTCCAGTATCTAAGCTACCATAATGAAAATGTTACTCAAGGTTTCTTCTTCTACTCCCCCCTCTTTAGATCATAATAAAGACAGCTCACTTGAGCAAATAGTTCCTTTGAAATGTTAATCCTCCTCAGATGTGTTTTTTGTTAGATCAGCTGCACTGTTAAAATACTTTCTATTTTCCCATTAATTGGAATGCAGAATAACACTTATTAGCCATATGGACACAAAGTAGCTCATTGATGAAGACAACTGAATTAAAGCCTCGTGTTAAACAATGAATTAACTGTGATATGGAGTACAAAAACCACAGTTACCACAGTTACCTAAAACTGGTTTGTCTATCCCTCTCTTCTCCAACACAATCCCTCCTTAAAAGAAGAAATGTATTTCAGACACTGCCCCCTGTGCCACCTAAAATCCATACAAAAACACGGAAAGGAGAGTGAATGTGAAAACCTACAGCAAAGGGGTTTATATTGAAACATTATTTTTTTAATGTATTGGTTTCTATTAGTCTCTACTTGGCACTTAAAGAATGAAATCCCAACGAGCTAAACCTTTCCTTCAGAAACGCATGTGGAGGTGTCTGTTTGCTGCAGGGCTGGCTCTGTGGCTGCTCCCTGGCTTGAGACCTTGTCTTGGCTCAGGTGTGACGAGGCACAACGTGAGATCACACGCTTGGTGCTGTTCCTCCCTCCTTCCCTGCCACGTCCCGAGCCCCACGCACTGCTGTGCTTCAATAAACTGGGCAGCTCTGTGATTGCTTTTTAATGAACTACGGTGGGGGGAAATGTGGATGGTTTCCCTGGGGTGTGAATGGGATTTCAGGTGGGTCATCAGCATTCAAATATTAAATTACTTGGGCAGGTTGTGTAAGGTTAGCAGCCAAAGAGGTGGAGATGGGACTCTCATCCAAACCTCCACATAAATCAGTAGGCACAGGAGAAAAGCTCGGATAGGTTCAGGTGAGAAGAATGCGGCTGGGAGGATATCAAGAAAAAAACACCAGATAAGAACCTCAGCTTGTGTGCAGTGAAAGCATGCTTAAGCTTCAGAAGACTTCAGTAAATACAGTTTTGTTTGGAAACTCTGCCTGCAATTACGAAACCGGAGACATCTGAGTCCATGAGAATTTCGAATCCTGCTCTATACCTCAATGAGAGATCAGTCTTTCTCGAGAACATGCCCCTCTTTATTGTTCCTTGATTTACACGCTTTGTTCAAGCCTGGACATGGATGTGCAACAATTAAGCAGTGGGAGCTGGAGCACATGAAGCCTCGGCTTCCAGAGGGGCAGGAAGTTGGTGTTATTTACTTAATCGGGAACAATAGATCACTTGCTATTCAGCCTGCATTTCTATTGCTGGCATGGATGGGTGCATCCGTCTGCTCGCACCCTCCGCTGCTGCACCCCAACCTGCTCCCTCCACTGCCTCTGGCACTCGCTGATGCCTCCAACAACAATCAGACAGATTTCCAGATTCCAGCAATTGACAGAGAGCAAATTTGCAAATGTGCACTGTGCTAACACGATTAGGCCTGTGAACATGCAAATCCTTGGAATGAATTTTGGCTTTATGCAACTGATGTAAATAAAAAGGATCCTGTTTATGTACTGCCTGAACAGCCACTGTACAAACCGGACTGCCAGAGATGATTTCATTCATCTCTTTAGTGAAACATACAGAGAACTACAGCGCAGATACCTCCAGGGTATAATTTTCATTATAATGAAAACACAAACATGCTATACAATAGTTTACAACCAGAACTGAGGGCAGATATCTAATTCTGGGGAAGAGGGGAAATTTCTGCATGCCCTGACCATGAGCACATGTTCTGATGCTCACAGATTGTCACAGCTACTCTGCCTGATGTCACGGGATTTTCGGGGGCAGTAAATGGTCCTTTTCAGGATGACCAAATAGGCAATATTTCTAACAGCACCAAGGCTGTGACTGACTCACACAAGCAGGCACACGTTGCTCTTGATCTTGTGTTTCAGGTGGAACAAAAGACTGGAAATAGTGTCTGTGTATCCTTGCTTGTTGACTGAGCTGTCCCAGAGAATTTGCCTTCAGCATGCCAGTATGTCTCTAATTTGGGAGGGCAGTCCTGAGCAGAGTGGTCCTTAAATTAACTTTTCCCTGAGATCATCCCCCAAGTTACCTTGTTTTGCAGCTTGTTGCAGTGGAAATTAACCAGAGCTTCATTCAACAAACCTCACACAGAGATCAATCAGGTTACTCTGGTTAATCCTGACTCTATAACCTCCCCCATAAGGTAATTTCTGATTCCTCACGGTAAGGTGGATTCCAGCCACACTTTTGACTTTTGCAACAGCAGGCAGGGAACAATCTCTTCTGAGTTTTCTACTGAAAGGCCAAAAAGTTGTGCTGGGGGTATCATCAATAATGTGGAGTTGTGATCATTGTACCTGGGGAAAAAGAGTGAGGAAGAGGTGGTCTTTGAGAGGATGCAGACCATAAATACTTCCCTTAGGGATGAACGCCACACAGGCCCTGTATCTGAAGCCCTTGAGTAGAAGACCTTTGCCAACTTTAGTGATGCTAAGACAAGAGTATTCAAAGAAATCTTTGGGTCAGGGAATACAGAGTGTTCTGTCATTGCTGATAATATAGCAAAATATCGTTTGCTTTCCAGAGACAGTTCTGATAATTTAAGCCACTTCTTCATGGGAGAAACACCTCAAACTTTTTATGGGAAAACACTCTTCATTAAAATTCTGAGAGATTTGAACAACCAGAGTTTCCCAACAAAACCTGAAATCCCTGATATTCTTGTGTCTTGCTCTTCCCCTATTCCTTTTTATTTTTCCTCAATTTTTCCTCAGTAGTAAAATGAGAAGAAAGGAGAAAAGTCTGGGATAGGACTGGGAAAACTAACATTTAGAGTTTTCAGGTAAAAAGATGAAAATGAGCTGGGTGACTTCTTTTTGAAATATTTCTACTCCCCTCTGTGACTGCTGTGAAGGTCAGGAAGACTCTATGGGTCAGTGGTAGGTGGTTGCATTGGTATATACAGACAAGCACAGCCGAGATTGGAAGGCACTTCCAGAGATTTTCTTGTCCTAGCTCCCTGTTTGCAGCAGTCAGCTCAAAGGAGGTTGATCTGGACTGTTTTAGAGTGGTTCTTCAGCTCCATCTGCAAATCCAAGCTCTCCGGATATTTATTCTTCCTTTACTGGTTCCTGTGGATCCCTTGGCCACAAATAACTGCTGATTCCTACAGGTGAGGGAGCCTTTCTCATCCTGTTTTACAATCCGTGTCCTTTCCCTTTCATCATAGCTCAGACAATACTCTTAACAGCCTCCAGAAAGCAAGGTCACCGCTTGACAAGAAAACCTTAAATCAGTGAAAGAGGACAAATTAAAAATACTCACTGTCCGATGCATAGACAATTATCTGTCACCAGCACTTTTCTTACAACAAAGCCAGGAAATTCACAGGTGAAATAGCCAAGATACACTGTCAGCTGCTTATAACAATCCATTAATTAATTAATGGTGAAATGCCTTTGGTGCCCAACACCTCGTATACTTTAGAAAGTGGTGCTCAGTGTCATCCATGCTGCCCCAAAGCCACCCTCAGTGCCAGTGGCACTCGACACCAGGAGCCCAGTCAGTGAACCAAAGGTTCACAGCTCCACCACTGGGTTGTATCTCTCATTTTGGGTGAAATACCACCCAGCTGCTACATTTGATTTCCAAAGTGTCCGAAGTGGGAGACGACTGTCTATGTAGGTCCGTCCAGCACCAGCTCAACAAGCACTATCTTTTTCCAGGAATTACCACAGTGTGCACAAAATCATGAGATTTAATCATCCTGTGAAGGAGATGAACTGTCACAGCTTCTGCTGACCTGTTTGTATTTAAATCACTTTGGTTGTCATGGCCTACAACTGCACAATTGTTATACAAGTAACGCAGCCTACTTTAAAATGTAAGGGTGTTGGGTTTTTTTCTTTCTTTTTGAGTCCACAGAACAGAATAGAATTTTTAAATATATCAAAATGATCATAAAAATCTAACACATTTTCTCTCTGAGGAGATTTCAGCCATTTCCAAAACCAAACTTCAGTTCTAAGCCATTTTAACTGTGCTGGTCTTTTGTTAGTTCACATGAGTTATTTTGAAATTTCCCTAATTTATATTTTAATGTACTTTCTAGGCTTACTGGCCATTCTTTCAATGGAACATAAAGTGGTTATTGTTAATACATACATACTGGGTAGCAGCAAATGTTTCTGGAGTACTGGGCTTTCTGTAATGACATTAAATGAACAAAAAAAATAGTGATGAAGTAATACTGATCTCTATGACAGCCTCTATTTGCAGGACAAGGATTTAATTCAGAATTAAGACACATTAGTGTTAAAGAAGCCATTACTCACTTGTAAATTTTTCTCCCTCAAAACCCATTTCATTGCTCGGTGCAATAAGCTGGTACATTTATCCACAAACATTTGATGACTGATGCTTTATTTTGCCTTTGAATGTTTCTTTAATGAAGTCTGGTTGCTTAAAAATATCCAGTAACATAGTTAACCATTTTGCTTTGCTATTAACAGAGCTGTTATTCTGTTGCCATTTGTGAATGACTTAGCTTTGATAGGTGACACTTTTAAACGGAAAACCAAAAATCAGGTATCAATACAGACATAAATCATTTATAGAATTTTACTGGATATAAATAGATATGTCTCTTTGTGTGGCTTTTTCATTCTTTGTTAAGAGGCATAGATTTACTTATGTTTTCCATTAGCTGCGGAGAACTTCCCTTGAGTTTTATCAAACTGCCTTGTTGTGAGAATGCATAAAACATCTCTCTTCCAAGTTTAGGATATGCTTTGTTGTCTTTTGGAAGTTATGGTGTAGATTTGCTGAGGGACTTTTAGTCCAGCAATACTGAGAGTCCAACAAAACTATTTCTAGGCTAAATGGTACTTTGGGTCTCTAAGGAGCTTTTACAGCAGCCAAAAATCCCTGGGACATGTGCACAACCCCTTTTCCCAGGCTGGGCTGTGTTTGAGACCAGAAATGTGGGCATGTGCTGATAAAAGAGAAGATTGATGTTATACCCTCTGAAAACTGTCTGACACTGGCTGAGTCTCTCCCACTCTTGGCTGTGCGGGATGTTACTGTAAGGTGAAGCCACCAGAAAAAGAACTTGGACTCAGGCACCGAGCTGACTCAGGCGGCTCTTTCTGAGTAAAAAAAAAGGAGGGGAAACTTGGGATGCTGAACTCCTTCCTTCAGCCTGCCCCCAGAGGGGGGTCACACCTGTCTATCAGGGAAAAATCTGAAAAGCAGAAAGCTGGAAGAGCAGAAAGGTGCAAGAGAAGAAAGCTGCAGGGCTTTTCCCAGAGGAGCCAACGGGGCTGAGGGAGGGTGGCTGCTGCCCTCGGCTCACCTCCCCACGGCTGAGAGGGTGCATTTTGCTATCGTCATCCTTCTGCTATTTCATTCAGTCATAGGCCCTGATTATTTAAACAACTGAAACCAGAAGGCTTTGCTTCCTTGACTCTGTATTACCCTGAGTAAAAATAAGCCAACAAGATGTTTCTAAGAAAAAGGTTGATGCTATCTTTTAAAATGTACTTCCAAGTGATTGCTATCTTTCTTCGAGCTGGGCCTTCTGCCATCACTGCTCCCACTTCTCCTGGCACCAACCAGTAGTTTAAATCTCACCAAAAGACAGAAAGTTTCAACCCTGTCCCAGCTTTACAGCAGGTATCTGGCCTCTAAAGAATGTCAGAAACGGAGATCTTTTGAGATCTTTGTATGTTTTGCACTTGAAAATGGTCTCCAAGCACTTTTGAGAGTCTGGTTATCTTACATGGGTGTGTGAGAAATGCCATAGGATGGGCAAGATGAGTCATACTCAAGATCCTGTTTTTCTCAGAACAAGCCCTGGTGGAACTGCCACTTTAACCCTTACTTTTTCATTTCTTGAAGTTTGTTCCCTTCCTTAAAGTTTGCTCCCTTCCTTAAATTTTGTTCCCTTCACTGGCCATAAGAGGATCTTTTGTCACGGCCTTTCCATAGGTACCATTGGCTTTCTTGATTCATGCTGTTCACTTCTGAGAGGTTTTTTTCTGCTTTTTTAAGGGCTATTTGCCCTTTTGCAGCAAGGCACTGTGCTCTCTCTGTTGACGTGAGCCCTGCAGAGAATTATCGCTTGGACATGCACATTGGTGCCAAGTGGAGATAATGCCTTCTTTTCAGACTGAAGCCTGCCTGTAGGAGTGTTCCCAGTATGATTTTCACAGTCATAACTGCAGTTAATCTTAAACTTGGCATTCCCTTCCTTTCTCTGCAATGTTTTTAATGACACTTTCAGGGTGGGAGAATCCTCGGGGTTTTGCAGTGTTGTGTTCACCTGCTGATTCATTCTTGCCAGGTTGGTGTTGCTAACCAGGGTCCAGCTTAATAAGCAACTCTACCGCTTCTATTGCAGGGTAGGAAGTTATCTGTCTTCTCCAGTTAAACAACACTTAGTGAAGGAAGTTGTGTTTTTTTTTTCTGAGCAAGCAGGAGGTTCCATGCAGCACAACGGTCAGCAAATACGAAGTGGCAATTTACAGGGTTTATTTTTAATCCAGGGCCTATGTTGAGAGAATGGCATGAACTGGGTAAATCAATCAGGCCGTTGCAAAGCAAGCCTGAAATGAAAGGGCAGTCAAGGAGGAAGTGGTAAATAACACACAGGACTGATTGCTTCTGGGCACAGCTAAGGCATTGGGTTTAAGGAGTAATTACCTGGTCACACCTAAACCCTTGCTGGTGTGAAATGTGCAAACTGCAGACTTCAGCTAAGAGACTGCTCTTGCCTGGGCCAGCAACAATTTCCTTGGCAAAAGCCATTTGTTTCTGGTTTCTTGAAGGAGCTGGAAAGTGTGCAAGACCCCATGCTTAGTCACTTGTGAGCTTTGGTCTCAACACCAGCACAGAGCCCATCTGCTTCAAATGAAGTGGGGAGAAAAGGGAAGAGAACCAGGAGACGTGACATTTCTGCTCTGTCACAAAGTCAGGATGCAGCACTGAGTGCCATGTGTAATTTGTGCCAACTTGGCAGCTGGCTAGAGCAAGCATAAAAAAATTATTCTTACATTTAGGGGTAGCGTACAGGCTGTGTGACCCCAGCAAAGGTGAACCAAACGCCACTTTTGCAAACTTGTTCACTGCAAACTCCACCAAGAAAAATAATGGCCAAAGTTCAAAGTGATCCAAACAAGTTGTATCTACCCACTGCACTCATGTGAGAAGCCTGTAGCTCATCTGCCCTGGACATTTCTGGGTAAATGTAGGGTGAGCTTCACACAGTTTGTCCTTATTAGAAGCCTGTTGCAGACAGATAGGACAGAGCCTTTTCTGTAGCAGACAGACATGGACGCCTCTGGCTTGCTGGTGCAAAAGAAAGTCTGAAATTTTGTGGAGTAATTGCATGCCTGTTTTCTTCCTTGGCTCCCTGCTAAACCTGAACATAGTTGGGTGATCAGTGTGCTTGAATAACAGCATGGCTTGAGAGAAAGGCCTTCGGAAGGGAGCTGTAACTCTCCTCTCTTTTCCCTGGATCCTGATTGTCCATAGACATTGAGACAAATGTACAGTCTAAAAGTGGGTACTGCTGGATCAGCTTATGAGTATCACCCTCCAGAACACAGCAAATTCTTCTCTTTCCAGAAGTTGCTTTCTTGGTCTGATGGTCCCTGCTCTCCATGAGCAATACTTAGCTTGTTATTCCTTCATCCTACATTGCACTTCTGTTCCTGCAGTGTGATGCTTCCCAAAGCGAGCCACTTGTGTTGAGTCACTTGCACAGGCAGGAGGAATTCCGTTTCCACCACTACATCATCTTTATCTGGATGGTGATTCTGTCCTCTTGACTGGACATGGGGCCAGAAGGGGTCTTTCAGCTGTGTGAGCAGCCAATGCAACTCAAATAGCTGCTTCCTATCTTCCCCTCTGCATGAAAAAGGACAGACTGATGTACACGTCTCCTGGACCATTTACGGGACCATCTTCTGGAATGAAAGGCATATCATGGCCACAACTGATCTCCTGTCCCCAATAGTTCTTCTGGTATGTTATATTTCCCAGCTGTTAAACGATGAACAAGAAAGGCAAAATCAGGGTGCCATTGTTCACCAATCTACATCAAGGGGCAGCTTCCTCGGTTGTGTCTTGAAGGTAAAAAAATCAAACCCAAATTACATTTAGGAAGGCAATTGCATTTGAGAGTGGAGGAGAGCCATGAAACAACATGACTTAATGTGAAATAACCAAGATATTGTGTGTACCGGTTGCCATGAGTATCACACCCAGACCCTTGGGTTTTACCACTGGTCCTAGAGCTCCTAAAATTGAAATGCAGATTGACCCAAGGCTCAGTTTGGGCCATGTATTAACTAACATGCAGAATCAGTCTTGGAGACAACAGAGAGTAAATGTTAATTGCATGCCATTCACGTGCATGAGTGTCACATGGGTGCCATTCACATGAACTCCAACCAAACTGGATGCTGGGACTTGCATTTGTATCAGGGCTTTCTGCTCTGGGATTTGAACCACTTTTCATCTGGTGGTAACGTCAGGTACCTGGTAAATGGACTGCAAGTGACCTGCACTCCAATTACCCTGCATCAGCATGATCCTACCATATAGAACTTGACTTATGCCAACCGAGCAAAAGACAAAGTATACATATTTTCTTAGTAAATTCTCCAACTTTTCCTGAGCCTGAGCTTAACCTTCTTATCTAATATCAAGTAATTTAAGCATTTTTAACATTCTGAAGACAAGTTAATCCCTTTATAGAGAAAAGTCAGAAAATGGGCTTAGAATGACATTTTAACAATGTCTATGGTATGTTAAGCTGATGAAAAATTCTAACAGCAGTTTTAAAACTTTCAGCTAAAATATTACTATGATCTTAGAGCACTATAAAACATAATTATCATGCCAAATTTCTAGCTGTTTGTTAATAATGTAAAATATTATCTGGTCTACCAAGACAAACTGCCTTTTTCCCCAGTAACTTCAGTTCTCAGATACTGTTTTGGTGACATGACACATCTAATACGAGTCTTAATTTGACCTGATCTTGGACTTACATCTATTTGTCTCTTGTGACCTCCTTACTTTTCCCAAGTTATGCTGCCAAGTAACACTTGATTTTAATCTGTTTTCAGAGGCTTCATTTCCACAGTTTTTCTGTTTATATCAGTGCAGGCATTTCAATGCATGCTAAAGACCATGAGCAGATGATCCTAAACTCCTCTGTCTGTTCACAAGAAGAAACAATATTAGAAGTTGAAATGTTGACCTATCCAACACATTCTGCATGAGTTAGAAACCTATCTTGGAATTTTACTTTCATTTAGTTTTTATTGTCTCTATTAGAGGCAGCAATATCAGGAAAGTTCCCTCATTTTCTATTGCTGTTCTTGCTCAGTGTCTAAAGGAGCTCAGAGTTTAATAAATAAAGTGTGCACTTTTTCCAAGGCTGGCAAACTGATCTGCAGAGCCACCACACAAACCACTGTATAACATGTAGTTTTGAGAGCAAAGCAGTCCTGACCATTAGTAAATGCACTGAATGATCCAACTTTTAAGCATATCTGCTAATTAAACATCCACCACAGTGCATGTATTGCCTGAGCCTGGGAACCAGGGCAGTGTTATCAGAGGGCTGATCCTACTCCTGAAAGCCCTCAAGCACCCACTGGCTCATTACCCACACCCTGAGTGACTCTCCCAAGAACTCACGCCCCAGAGCTCCCGACCAGAGCTTGGTTCTTGGTTTGTTTGCTTTTTCCAAGCCTGGTTTGCTTTTTAGCCTTTTAATGAAGGGAGTGCCCTCACTGAGGAATGCAGGTGTATGCTTGGCTCCTTCCAGCCTAGAGACAATCCAAGACACCCCCAGCTGCTTGAGATGGCTGCCTGCCTGGAATAGGACTGGTGGGAGATCTGTGTCCTCTTGGGACAGCCCAGGGCATCTCACGTGGCTCCAGGGGACTGCCCAGAGGAGGCCAACGAAGCTTTCTAGAACCCATCTTGCAACTGAAACCAGCGCAAGTTGGCTGTTTGCCACTGGATGGGAATGGGAAATGGCGTTAATTCGGGTTTGGAAACCAGCAGCCAGTAGTCAACAGGCCTCAAACACAGCCCATGATGCTGTCTGGGAACTGACTTGATGTTGTCCTCAAAGCACCCTCACTGACTCCATGTCATGGCAACCTGTGAATGTGGCCTCACCAAAGCTAAAGGACCTGTTTGGTGCATAGTGGAAACCTAACGAGCATGACTGGGGGTTTTGTGCCCTATTAATATTTTAGCACGTCATCCTCATGCCCAAAGACAGGAGGATCAAAGGAAATGTTAAATTTGGAGCCACATGGTAGAGCTACAAAGCAAAAATCCCACCTCTATTCCCAGCTCAGCCAGACTCTTTCTGCAAGAGATGCAGCAAAATTGCATTTATTCCACTTTGCATCTGTCAAAAATATAACTCACACTTCACAGTCCTGTGAGAGAGCGGTGGAAAAAATATCCTTTCATGATGGAGTGGGATCAGATACTGCGTGGAAGAGGCTAAATAATTTTGGGGGGGATAAAAATCAGGAGGCTTGTTCTCAGATCTGTGTCTCTTTTGGAGACACCACCTTGGATTTCCATTCCTGAGAATCACAAACAACACACGACTTCTGGTTTGTGGCATCATATTTTTCTTATTTTAATCAGATAGGATGTCCCTGGTTCACAGCTGTAGAAGGGTCAAATACATGTCTTTTAACACCTTCTACATCACCCACAGGAAAAAGGCAAGAAAATAACATACAGCAACCCTTCTGCCCAGTGCTGAGACAGCCTGCAGCAACGTACAGAGCAGAGAAATATCTTTACTTTGCTTTCTATTATAAACTGCCTTGGTTTCTAAATGATCCCATCTTTAACTTGAAACATAATGGGAAAGCTTAAAACTTAAAAAAACCCTGAAATTCATCTCTCAATGACCAAAATTTCAAAGGAAAGACAGGAAATTGTGATTATCTACTGCAACCTTTGGTGATTGCCACTGAAAAGTGTTTGATTTTCACCTGACAGCAGCAGAACAGAAGTCATCCCTAGCCTGAGCCACTTGAAAAAGGAAGAACTTTCATTCCCCTATGGTTCTCTTCAAGATCAGCGGCAGCACACAGCAATTTCTGTTTGTTTTTACAATAATATCCTGTTTTGTAATCCACAGGAAAAGGAGTATGAAAGTAGCAACCTTGGCAGGGATTGGGGGCCAAGGGACTCTTTTCTGAAATCTCAAAGCTCAGGAACACAAAGACTTGGAGGACTTTCCAAGTGCAGTGAATGCCAAATGGTAAAGAAAATGACATGACAATGAGAGAGAGAAATGATTTATTCAACCCTCTTAATAAATTCTTCTTCTAGGGTCACTTTTTTCTTCTTCAGGGAACAATTGACAGGCAGTTACTTCCAAATGCTTTAAAGAAAGCACCTACTACAAGCTTAAGGGTTGTTAATGCTTGGGGTTTTTTTTAACAAAGAAGAAACAACTAAATGTAATAATGTGAAAGTGTAATTTAACACCAAACAAATGAACAGCTGAAAAATCCACAGATGGCCAAGAAAATAGTGGTATTATTAAAGGGATTATATAACATTTCTGCTTACTTGCTGGAAGAACCAACTAGATTGTATTTTCTCCATAGAAGATAATAACAGGTGAACCCACCCATCCTTGCAGTTCCCATTCAAAGACTGGAAAGAAAAGCATGTTAGGACTAGAGAAGACATTAAAAATAAGCCTGTGTCTAGTGGAGCCCTGTTTCAAAGGGCCATAGGCTAGAATAAATACTGACACAGTAAAGAAAAAGTATGCAACAATAGCAATTGTTCAAAATGGGCATGATTTGGAAGCTATCAGATCCACACTGAGCTAAACAAACCTGGACAGGGACCAAGGCCCCAAATATAAAGTTACTTTGGAATTTAACTTTCACTGATTTCAGTAAGAATTAGACACAGAAATGCCTTCATGACCCTGGGTCTGATTCACTAACTAGCATTGTTTTCAACCACTCCCCAACCTCAACCTCCTCTCCTCTCCTCTCCTCTCCTCTCCTCTCCTGTCAAAGAACGTCACTTCTTGCTGCCTTTTCCCCAAATCTTGTCTCTGGCTGTTTTAATTTTCATTCTGATCAGTTCAATAACCAGTTAAATTAGTAATTGGAAATTATTTCAGTGACAATTCTTTGGAATTAAGTTTTCTGAAAGAAAATCCAGGGTAAAAAAAATAATGGTTGATTTCTTTATTCTCTCTGCATTCGTGCAAACTCCAGTGGAATTCAGTAAGTTTGAATCTCTTCTCACACCAATATTCCATTGATGTATTTTTAATGGGCTCCATTGGAGCTATTCCTGATTTACATATCCACCTTCAACAGAAAGATCTGGCGAATTTGCCTTGGAAGCAACCCAGCAAAACCCACAAAATTTGACTAGATGCTGTTCACACCAGGAGATAAGGATTTATATTTTTTTTAAAAAAATACACATTTTGATCCACTACAATATTAGCAATCTGAGCCTAAACTACAGGTAGATCAGTGGACTTCCAAAACCACACTCAGTTTTAAAGTAAGAACACAATGGAAGAACATATTTAAACACTTTATCATTCTTCTAATATCTTCAAGCAGTTTAATGAGTTGAAACTATATATTCTTGTTTGAAAGTTCCATGCTGTATGGCAAGTGTTGCATTCTGCAGATAATACGTGTCATCACAGTTTCTGATCAACATCTATTGGCCACAGCAGTATCAATATCTTCCATGAGTTGTGAGGTCATTTTAATTGTGCTGATTTAATGAGAGAGAAGGAGGAGGAGTTTAAAATCACTTTGATACTTTTACTGCAAAGTCAAAACGCAAATGTGGACTTGCTAAATGCTTTAAGAGCTGCTAGAAGAGATATTTTAAGAGTGATGGCATCACTCAAAATGCTTTTATTTTACCGGTCAGGTAGGCAGTTTCAGGCGTATTGTCATGTCTGTATTTTTGTAAAAAGCTAATTTTTAGAGTGAAGCTTCCAGTAGCAAAGAACATTTGGTCTTCTTTTTCCGATTTTTTTCTGATTAACTTTTTAAAGTTAATTTCTTTAAGTACTCCCAAAGTCTCACTTTCAGACATGATAGGGCCACTTCAGTGTCTGTTAAGGCCTATCTACGCATTAACATTGTGCAAATAGAGAAGCCAGTATACACCCAATGCTGCACGCAGTTATAATGCTGCCAGCTCAGTTTTACTGCAAACTACCTGAAGTTGGCATTTTCAGATTTGTATAAATTTGCTTGTTCTGTAGCACGCACTTTGCTTACTAGAAAACAAAATCAACCTTTCCCAGAATTGACACCACCATGACAAACCATTACATGGAGCAGACATCTAGCCCACTGAAAATGGGTTTTGAAGATGTTGCTCAGGAGCAGGTTTTTGGTGCCTGATGATGCACATCACCAGATGGGATTCCCAGAGGTGCTTTAGCACATACCCAGCAGTGACTCACTAAATGAAAAGTATTCACACACACAAAAAAAGGGGAGATCTGAACAACTTTCTCTGTCGCAGTGGATAAAGATGCTCAGTTTGCCCCTGGAATGTGCCCGTCATTCTCACAGCTGGCCAGGATGTCTGTGAGGGAGCTGAGGTGAGAAAAACACCCAGTTGCCAGCACCAGGGACATTGGAACAAAGCTGCATTGTAATGGCTACGAAGGGTGGCTTCTTATCTTCCACATACTACATTCCTGGTTGGAACAAGGAGGTACACACGTTGAAATTTAGGTTTCTGCTAGTCCTCCTCTCTGCCTTCCCTAACTGGTTTATCCCCTTGCCTTTCCTACCTCCTTACAGGCACAGGAAAGGTAAGATCTGTGAAAACAAAACCCTGGAAACAAAAATGCGAGCGACTTTTGATCAAGGAAACTTAAGTTTTCATAGCACATGGCAACATGCAAAGGAGTGCAAAAAAACCTTCAAAGGACAAGAGAAGAGAGATAAAAAACTTTATATATTTACTGAAATGGCACGTGGAGAAGCAAGGATGCAAATGAATACAATGGCATATAATGGAAAATCCTACAGCTTTGAGCTCTGTTGTAGCCCTGACCATAAACACAACACCGGGGGGCAATTGTCTAATTACTTTATGTTTCTGTGACTTTGTGGCACCAGGACTGTGTTCTCCAGGGCAGAGCTGGATCTATATGGGTATTTTCCCCAACACACCACCCAACCCCTGCGTGGGCCAACACTCTGGCTCTGCAGCACAGATATTCCCCTGGCAGCGTGGCAGACTCCGTCCTGCCATGGTGGTTTGGAAGAGGGTGGCAGCTGGATGGTTTTGAGATCTGAGCAACAGTATTTACAAGTGTTCGGGTCCCGTAACACTTTGCAAGTTGTCTTGCCATCCTCTGCTCTGGGAGTGGATGCTTGAAGTGTGAGGAAAGTTACCCTCCCTCGGGGGAACGGTTCTGAGGAATTGACAAAGCTGCAAAAGTTCAGCCAAGACTAATTTCAACGCTGGGTTTTGTACAAACTGAGGAACTAGTGATGATCAGCTTATTAAGTATTCGGGATCGTGACAATTATTTCACTGGGGACACACTTCAGCATTTCTTGAAAACTGATACATATTTGAAGATCAAAATATTAATTTATGTACTTCCTGTTAGGTCCTATTATGTAAGATATAGGGCTAGCTATTCACAAGAATTCACAAGGAAAGGTCTATGTGGACAAGAAATAGGACAAGGAACCACGTGTTTCATGGTGGAATACAGTCTAAAAAGAAAAAGCCTTCCAAGTTTAAATATTATTGTTTTCCTAAATTAACTCTGGGAGATTTTAATCTAGATCTTGGGTCTCTGCCAGGGAACACACACCGCTCCCCACATCCCTGAGAACATTGTGGAGTCCTGTACAGTCAGCTGGCATAATACTAATGAAACAGCAGCCAGTTAACTCTCTCACTTCTTCATAAAGTCTCCTTCTCTAACTCTGTTCTTCATTTCACTCATTGGAGTTTCCCAATTAGCACGCGGTGTGGGGGGAACACAAATCCTTTGTCATCTTTTGAGTGGTTTTTAGGGAGGTCACAGGACTATTTAGTGAAACTAAAAGGAGGACTTAACACACCAGAATACTTCCTGAAGTTCAAAGGGGTAACTCTTCCGTAATACTGATTAACAGGTCAGGCTGGATCAGGGAAGGGTAGTTAGGAAGCCTTGAGATGGTGGCTGAGAAGGAGTCTCATTGAGGAGGGAGGCAGGGATTTATGGTGACTGGAAAGCTCTGAGAGCACATTGTTTGGGCCTGAATTCAAGGGACCACAGTGAAAGCAGGCTGGACAAACACAGAGCAAGTGGAGTGCAAACAGGACCCTCTTCAGGGTATACCCTTGCACTGCATAAAGTGCATCCTCGAGCAAGCTTTTTGTCCTACCCAATTAAAGCAAATGGTGATGCTGCTCATTGCTTATAGATCACTGTTTTCAGTCCTTGTCAGGGAAAATTCTCCTGATGAACCCCATGGGATATAACCTGAATAGAGGAGGGAAGGTGGAGCATGGAGTTTTGCCAGAGCACTGACAAGCTGTGCCTGGGTCAGTTTCCAATGAATCAGCGCAGCCATCTGGGGGAAGGGGGAGGAATTCCCTCACTTCTTAGTCAACCTATCTGCGTTTTAACAGGGAAATATTTTTCAGTAAGATGCGCTGTGCATATCTGGCACTTGGCCTCTTGTTACTGCCAGCTGTCACTCTGATAATGTGTTATAAATGATGGCACACCAAGCAGACAGTGCTGCAAGCCCATGTGATTGTATTGCATTATCAAAGTGACAACCAGAAAGAACAAGAGCTCTGGCTGCTGAATTGGTCCATAAGTAGATTTTGTGCTGTTGATATTACTATTTATATACAAAAATGGAGCTTAAACATTTTTAATATTTTCCCAGCGGGAGTCAGGACACTTGTGCTGGTTTTAAAAGTAAACCGGCAGAAGAAATGAATCCAACTCAAAAGAGTTGAGAAGTCAGAACTACAATTTAATAAAAAGATTACAATGGATACACTGATACAAAGGAAAATTGGTTTCAGCCCTCAAGACCCAATTGTACAACCCAGCCCCCTGGGGCACAAACAGTATGGTGCTCACCAGCCCCTGTGCTGAGCACCACGTGGTCCCCCTGGGTCCAAAGCAAAAAGAAAAAGGAAAACCTGTTTTCCTTCCAGAAGGTTGGTGGTCGCAATCTGGTTGAAAGTCGTAGTTGCAGTCCTGTTGAGTTTCTGGTCCTCCTCTCAGTCTGACGAGTGAGTGAGTGCCTCCAGTTCCAAAACCCCAAGCTTATATATGCTTCAGTTCAGATAGGAACACCCAGCACCTCTCCCAGGGTGAGGGTTTTCACAATGGGCAATTTACTCAGTGAGTCACAGGATATTTTTGGTCTACTTGATGGCCCATTAGCAGACATGACCCCTCAGGTTGAGTGTGAAGGTGTTAATGACTCCTGGAGGGGAGTTATCACACCTGAATCATTTGTGTGAAGACAGGGAACCTTCTTATCTCTGTTTTCCCATGGACACAGTTCATAGCCTGAGGTGTCAAGTGTGTCCTGGGCAGCTGTTGCAAACAATGCATCGTTAACAGTTCATGATAAATGGCAGAGAGGGTATGGAATACACAGTTCCAGTTACATTCCCACAGTGATAAACTGGTCCCAGCCACTATAACTAGGACAACACTGTTAGGACTTCAGTGTACAGATAGCTGGGGTAAGACACAAGATAAAACTTGTTTAAAAATCTGTTTTCGTAGACTAAAGCAGGCAAAACAATAATTGTTCATGAAATTAATTCAAGTATGCACTTCTAATTTAACATCTGTAAGCACAGGAATCTTTAGCGCTTAAACTGGCATCATTCCCTCAATAAACCCGTCCCATGGAGATACCTTCTGTGATCTACACATCAGACAAAGCCATGGTTGTCAGGCATTACACAGAGATTCAGCAGAAGAATTGCAGGTACATCCAAGCTGGTAAAATCTACTTCAGAATCTGAGTTATGGCCCTCGAGTCAGTACTGTGGTGGGGAAAGTCTTTCTGCCAATATCCAGGAGAGACTGTCACCAACTGTGCCATAGCCACGTTTGGGACTCTGCTCTTTCACAATGACTTTGGTGGACCAGGAGGATATTCTTTGTATAACTGGATGGGAGGGAGGACTTCCTCAAGCATAAAATGACATGGCATGAGCAGAAGACTCAACTCAATCCTACAACTCGATTCTGCAACTCCAGAAACCTCTTCTGGGACTTCCCTTTCCCAGAAAGCCACACCAAGACTCCAGAAGTTAAAAGGAGTTCGTCATAATTGCATGTTCTCTACTTCTTGGTTTCATCTGCCTTTGGAAAAGACAGTAATAAAATCCTAGAGGAAAGGCTGTTTTTAGGATTTGTATGTCTGGTCTATGATGATCTTTTATAGAATATAAACTTTTCTAGCCTTTTGTATAAAGTCTAAATGTTGCTACCCTGAATCTTGGAAACTTTTGCTGTTTCTGAGTGTTTCACAAGATAATGCAGTCACAGTTTCTCCTGGGAGATATCTACAAGCACCAAAAATATGTGACACATGGCATGTAACTCCTTCCACACCAAGCATTACTCAGTAAAGTTCAAAAGTCTCAGAGGCAGTCAGAGGTCTTTATTGTGTTGGTCCATAACTCCTATTGTATGTACAGAGTTTGTCCTTCTGAGAGGTGGCAGAAGGGGACAGCTAATAAGCAAAAAATATAGGAGGGAGTAGTGCTCTAATCCCACCCAGAAGTGGACCAATGGAGTATTGAAGTCTCTTATGGGAATGACTAAATCCTGCTACAGGTATCTTCTAAAGAGTACAATAGGAAAAAAAAAAATTAGCCATATACTTGCAACAGATTAATGCCATGAAAGTATTCAACACAACATTTCCATGAAATTTCTACAAGCTGAAATGGCAAATATTCATGAATTAATACCACTCATGTCATTTGAGTCACATAAAGATGGCTGGAAACAATGTTTCAAAACAAATTAATGATAAGGGTATTAAATGTTGTAAATATGTTAAGAGATACAGACACGTCATTTGATGTGATTATACCAAAAGGGACATTTCTACTGTGCAAAAGCTAAATAAATCATTATGTATCAATAAGAAAATCTCACAGAAGGGGAGTTATTCAGTGAAGAAATACTCCCTGCTCTGGATCTCTACATGACAGCATTGCAATCAAGAAATACACTCATATTTTACTAGCCTCTAGATTAATATTGGGTAAATTACTTTGCCCTTATGGACTTCCATAGGAATGCAGTGCAGTCATTGAATTCAAATATTTAGAAATCTTTGGGGTCAGAAGGGAAGGTGATAATTATCTTGTGTTATGTAGAAACCATAAAAATGTATGCAGTTGTTTTCACAGGGAGAGGACTGAAGTTTTCCTGTATAACGTGTGTGAGTTCTGCTTCAACCACAGTCATGGAGAGGAGATCGGATGGAGGGAGAGTTGGTGCTGAATCCTGGTAAGAGCCATAAGAAAAAGCAATGATAGAATTGTTGCCAGAAGATTCCAGTAATTTTTATGTCTGTCACTGATGTTCATCAGAAATCTTGCATTTGTTTTAGAGCATCATGATGGCCCAACTTCACTGGGTGTGAAAAGCTTCACTGGTTCCAGAGGAATTTCTGATGAAGCAATGTGCAAGCAACCTCATGGCTCAGCAGAAATAAGAGCAATATCTTTAGTATGTAGTCAGCAAACACTATTTAATTTTTGGCTGGGATGGGTGGGTTGAACCAGGAGGTTACATCTAAGTTTGGGCTTGAAGTAGACCTCTCAGTCCTGCATTCTGAGACTTCAGGTCCAAAAAAAGTGTATTTGTTACAGAGTCTTGGTAGCTATTCCAGCTGCTCCTAAAAGTTGTTACTGGCTCAGCATCCAATATTTAAATCCCCTTCCTCTAAGCTGAACCTTCCCATCTGCTTCCATCACAGCTACACCTGTACTGACAGAGGTAAAACATTAAAATACGGGCTGTACACATACATCCCAAGTAAGAAAATTGTCCCACTTTCTCCTGATTCCTATACCTCTACCTTTCTGGAGAGCAAAACTCATGTCAAAGCTGATACTCTAAATATGTAATGAGTTGTCGAGGAGTTGTTTTTAATAGAGACATTTGATGCAAGTGCTTTTTGTCCTGCCTCTCACCCTCTCTTTAAGATCAGAGACCCTGCAGCTCTTCTCTCCACATCTGGAGCTGCCCTTCCTGCACAGCATCTCATGGCAGGGTCTGGGTCCATTTTTGGCAGTGATGTCATCATTCCTATTTCTAGCAGTGCATGAAAACCCCACGCTGCAGAGGTGAATTGGCTGCTACAACTCTCCCACCTAAAGAAAGACAGATGCAGGTTAGCAGTGTGGGTTTTTAGGACCTCCTCTTCCTCTGCCCTTGCCCTCCACACCCCAATGTCCCTTCTCCTGGGGGAGCCAACTGTTACCCACTCAAAAGTACTATGGTTAGTTTCTGACCTTAAAGCTGGAAACACTCTGGTGGAAAGAGGGAAAACAGAAGAAAAACACTCAGGGGGAACTGGCAGAGGCTCCTGCCTGCTAGCAGGTTTTTACATGATCCTGAACAACTCTTTGATTGTGACTGAGAGTTTTGGTTACTGCTGCAGTACAAGTGATAACAATATGCATTAACTGGCTTATGTTGTAACCATGCATGTGTTTTTGTGCTGAAAACAGAGGGAAATTAGATGTTTAGTAAGTATCCCTGGAAGGTTTAGTCAAGACATTTTTCTCTCTAGCTCATTTTTCTCTCTATTCCTCAAAGCAAAGATACAAATATGTACCTCTATATAAATACAGTCTAATTAAAACAAGTTATACTTTTTTCACCCTTATGGTACCCAAAATATGTATCAGGGCCTATGAATAAAAATATTAAGCTTTTTTTTTCTGCATCCTAAAAACCATGTTAAGATTTGGTTTCATTTCTGTAATAGATTGATACTTCTGCTATTCCTAGTTCTTGCTGAGACATGGCTTTGTTTTAGGGTTTTTTAACTTAATATTCAGAAAGTCCAGACTCAGCACTTAATCTGAACTTAAAAATCCAAAGTTCAGTCAGCATGGACTTTGCATCCAGCAAAGGCTTCTACCACAATGCCAGTTGTAACTGTTAATTCACCCACCAAAGCAGTTTTTCATTCCATCAGGCACTTCCTTGCTGGATCCTTTTACTGTAACACGTAGGCATCCTTTCCCGTCTGGTCATCAGAGCTGACAAAATGGCTCTGAGGGTGGTGATCAGAGGACACAGGAAGAGGTGCAAAGTGCTCCATTATGTTTTGGTGACACATTTAGTTGCAAAGTGTACATCATTTACAGGTCACCTTGTTCTGACCATCATTACACACAGGCTGTTCAGTTCCTGATGCAGATGTGCATCAGCATTACACAGCAAGGTAAGCACCTCTAAATCCCACTTGTTTTTACAAAATGTTAACTACTGCCTTTGGAAAAGGATGGATTTTAAAAAAATATCTCCATATAAAGGCGTTTAAAATGGGAATCTGAATGAGGATACAAAATCCATTTCATACAAAATCATTGTCAACAACAATAAAAACTATGGGTTAGGAAATAAAGTCATATCAGCAAAAATAAATGGACCTTACTCCAGTGCTGTATCCAACAGCTGTCTGAACGCACCCTGTTCTTCAGACTCATGCTCTAATGCATGGCCCAAATAGCGTCTCTTACGCCTTTGTGTCATTGGATTGGCACATCTGACTCTCCAACACACCGTTATTCTGGAATTCACTCCGCCTTAGCCTGACCAGAATTTGTGTTGGGCTTAAATTGGAGTAAGTTGAGGAATATGTCTAAACAATTCACCTCAAGTGAGCTTGCAGAGTAACTGCAAACAACTGAGTCCTTCTCCCTGCCTAATCCCTCAGGGGCAAGCATGGCCACATCTTGGGTGGCTCAACAGCACTGCCCTGTCCTGTGCTGTGCTGGTCTAAAGGTAAACCAGCAGGAGAAATGAAACCAACTGGAGAGAGATTATAAATCAGAGTTACAATTTACTAAAAGGATTGCAATAAATACAATAATACAAAGAAAAATTGGTGTTTAACCCACAAAAACAGCATCCTGGGGAACAAACAGAATGGTGGTCAATGGCCCCTGTGCTGAGCACCACGTGGTGTCCCCCCGCCCCAGTAGGAAGCAAAAGGAAAGGAAAACCTATTGATGAGGATGATGGTCACAGTCTGGTCAAGAGTGGCAGTTGCAGTCCTGTTGAGGTTCTGGCCCTCCTCTGGATCTGATGAGTGGTACCAGAAGTCCCCAAACCGCAAGGTTATATATGCTTAGGCTCAGGTGGGAATGCCTAGTGCCTCCCCCTGGGTGAGGAGTTTCACAGTGAGTGAATAACTCTGTGAGTCACAGGATATTTTGGAATCCTTGATGGCCCATTAGCAGACATGACCCCTCAGGCTGAGTGTGAAGGTGCTAATGACTCCCTGGAGGGGAGTTATCACACCTGAGTCATGGGTGTGAGGACAGGAAAACTTCCCTCTCTCACACGGTTCTTAAACACCCAGTTTATAGCCTGAGGTGTCAGGTGTGTCCTGGGCAGCTACTGTTGCCAACTGTCCATTATTGACAGTTCATGAAATGACATAGAGGATGTAGAATACACAGTTTTGGTGACACCCACACAGTGATAAATTGATCCTGGTCTCTGTAACTAGGACACACGCAGACAAGCCAGCTCTGTGCAAGATGCTCCAGGAGGGTCTGGGGAACAGCACGAGGAGTTTGTGCTCCTTTACTGCATTTGTAATCTCCACGCCCTGTTTCAGCTCCTGGGAGTACCTTCTCATGGTGTATGGCAGGTTTGGGTTTCCACCTTTCTTCTATTGCCCTTAAAGGCAAATTTATTATGAAATTACTGTCACAGTAAATCTACTTTTTGACTTCTGGGACAAGAGAGAAGTACCAAATAAAGTGGGAGTGCATAAAGCTATTACTTAAGAGTTGTCTTTGTAATATTAGAGGCACCATACCTAATAGCTGGCATGGAATAAAAAGTAGAGTTAAACCAATAATACTTGAGACAATTCCCATTTTTCTTGGGAGCTGATGTCTAGCTGGGAGGAGCTTGTATGGCCAGAGGCAAAGTCAAAGTTATTAACCTCTGTCTGTCACTTAGGAAACACCCTCTCTTGAAGTTGTTATGGCAATGCTATAATCTAAAAGATGGAAAAAATATATAATTATATAGTGGCCTTTTTTTTTTTTTTTTAAGAGTATTGCATAGACAATTCATATACTCACAGCACTTTTAGAGGATTAATGTCCAGGATATAGCCAACCCAGAGGCAAAATTATCACTCCAAATTTAATTTGTTCCATAATAATTTCTCACTGAGGAAGCATAATGATTCCACAGACAGAGGCCAGAATATATTGAGGGACAGTTTGTAGAAACATTAGAAAGTTTTAGGTTCTTTGGACAGCAATATTACGAAGTCTAAGTGATCTCATCTGTATGTCTCTTCAGCATCTGCTGGCATGTTGTGCTCTGCCTTCTTTCCACCATTCAGCCATATGACTGCTCTTGGATGTGTGGAGAGCACACAACTTGATAATAGGCAGTCCTTCTGATCTGCTGCCCTTGGGAATGTTCTCTATCACCTTGCCTTATGTCTTCTCATCCACAGATTCAATACACAGATTCCTTTTAATTAACAAATACATAAAACGGAGACAAATTTTTACGCCCTTGATTTAGGTTGCTTTAAATTTTTCCATCTAGAAGTCTAGTTTTGGACAAGCAGGTTTGAAAATATTAGCCTTAGCTATAACCTACATCTCCAGTGGGTTGATTTTTGACATAAAAGGGATTTTTTTTTATTCCTGAAGGTACACAGGTATTATGAGGAAATAATTTTGACACCTCACAAAACCTTATTATCTCCGAAAAGAATTTCTCTGGAAAGTTTCCTGACAAGATAATAATTTCTAACAGTTAAAAAAGAATGGAAGACATGCTTTACTACTACTATGTGGACAGAGCCAAGCTACTTAAATTCCCTTAGTTTTCTAGTTTAAGTCACAGTGCATCGTTTTCAATGCATAAAACCCTTAATATTTTGTTTGATAAACAAGGAAATGATGCTTTCATTTTTATTGGGTACATTGATTTTTCCATGGCCTCCAGATTACCAACTACAAACCTAATCTGATATTTTTCTTATATTATCTGGTGAAAGTTAACTGTTGTAATTATTAATCAGTCAGTTTGCTGCCCATGGTAAGAAACTGCAAACAGAAAGTAGGAAGGGAAATGTTGAAGCCTGTTAGGTCCAACTGACCTTTGAATATCTACAATACCCCGGGCGATGGTTAGGGAGCCCATGGGTCATGCAAGGTATGGTGCTGCATGAAACACGAGTTAAGGCTTGATGCAGAAAATATTTGTGCTGCGAGGCAGGGTGTCAGGCTAGGTGACTGCAACAGCCTTTCCTGGCCGCAAAGGCTGCGACCACAAATGGATAAAGCAGGGGCATGGCTCCTCTTGCCTTGTGCTTGGCACAGTGCTGGCAGGTGAGGGAGGAAGAACAACGAATTCAGGCTACTCTTTCATCCCCTTGCTTGTGGACCTTCCAGTTCCCCAGCCACCGTAAATGATTTATTAGATATAAAGCAGCCAGGCTTTCTCCTGCACCAGCTGCAGCTGCTCCTCTCCCTGCACTGACTCACCCTTGCTGGGGATCCCGCGAGTGCCTGAGTCACCCACTACACAGCTCCTTCACACGGGAACAGAGGCTTAGCATGGGGACTCCAGTCCCAGACAAGGTCTGTCTGGAGGTTTTCTTGGATTCAGACATGCCCTTGGCCAGGACACAACCCTCAGTACCTGGGAGGGCTTTGGGTAGCCCCTGAGTGCCCTGTAGCCAGAGGGGGATGGATGCCATGGAACAACGTCCACTGTGGCAGAAGGGAGTCACGGTCCCCATGCGGGATTAAATGGTTTTAGAACTTGGTGCCTCAGCAAACGACTCTTTGCTGTTCAGTTTGCTCATGGCATGGCCAGCAGAGTTGCCTGCTTGGTGTTTGGTTTGAGGGGGCCACCAGACAATGGCCCCAGCGGGAAAGGATGGATGTTGGGTCTGCTTGCCAGGGAATGAATAGATGCCAGGGCACCACCTCCTTGGCTAAAACTGGGTGTCTGCTGCTTCCCTCTGATGTGGTTTGCGCTTTACCAGAAATGCTGCAGCTGCTGGGCCTAAAGCAGTTGTTTGGGAAAGAAGGAAATCTATCCCAGACCATGCAGATTTGCAACAGCTTCTCTCCATTCTTGCCTATTCTTAGGCGTTCCTGGGCACCTCCGGTCTAGTCTGGAAATCACTGGGGGTTCAGAGGCATGAAGGAATCTCCTGCATTTTGGGAGAATAACCTGGGCTCCAGGGCAGAGGCGTCTGCATGGCATTCCAACAGACCATCCTAATGGCAGTAGGCAAACCATCTCACACCTATATATGAAAATATCATCAGTGTTTTGATGGTGGTCGCTGTGCAGGTGGCTTGCTGATACTTGGCATCGGGCTTCCCAGTTTGGATACACCTGTAAAAGGAGGTCTAAGGGTTTGTAAAGCTAGAATGAAGGGACAATTCAGGATATATTGCCAAAATAGAAACAACTGGAATGGAAAACATCTTGAGTCACTAAATTCAATATCATAGTAATATAATCTGATTTGGGGTAAAATCTAAGGACTAGAAATATTAAAGTTCCCCTCAGGACCTAGACTGCTGATAGAGAGATTATGAGCACTCAGCAGAAATGAAACAGAGGAGAAACCCTAGGTAAGAATAGCGATGAGCTTTATGAATAGCAATAAACCACATCTAGGCCCACAATGATTCAGACATGTTCACTGAATTCACATGCCTCATCTGGGAAATGTTACTCTTTTCTCTGGCTCAAGCATCTGACTGAAGCAAACGTAAACTGTACATTTGCTTTGAAGAAAAACGTGGCCCTTGCATAAAGGTCAGAATATGGTGCTGTGAACTATCCTGCAATGGGGAGAGACTCTTCTGCCCACAATATTTTTGCCAAGAGATTATAGGTCCATAGTAACAGCCTTTATAATTGCCTTTAGAGTTTTCCCGGAGCTTAGTGAGGCAAGGCTAGAGTTACATTAAAAGTTAATGGAAAGAGAAGTCGTAACTTGTAGGCAAACACAATGAATGAGCAATAATGGGCTGGCCAAGTCTTTGAGGACATAAATCTTTCCATCTGAGGCAGCCGAAGGACTTTGTAACCGTGTGATTAGTGCTTGTGTTTTGGTTGGATTGGAAAGCAGCTAAGGATGTTGTGGGTTCACGTCCACTTGCTGCAGGTGGTGAAAACCAGAATGAGCAGGATCCTGGGCAGCTCAGGAGCTCTTCTATAACCATGGACAAAACAACTACCAGGGATCCTGCACCAGCGAGGAGAAACAAAGAGAGATGGCTTATGGCTGCAACGGGCGATTAAGGTGGAATGGCACTTTTAGACATATTTTTGATGCAAGATTCCCCTGCTCTCGTACTCTCTCTCTCTCATACACTCACAATTGGTTTGTCACGGGCATTGCTGTAACTTCAGCAGCAGCTGAAGCTGTCCCACCAGAGCCAGCTGAGGTCCAGCTGTGATCCACAAAGGAGATCAGAGGCTGAAGAAAACAGAACTGGTTTAAATCCAGTTTGCTTGCCATGCCTCCAGTTCAGTGGCCTCAGAACAACTCTGAATGACAGTAACAGTCATGTTAGTAAGAGCATTGCTAAGACCTCAAGTGGTGTATGAGAAAACAGTGAAGGTTGTTCACCTGGGAGTATTGTACCAGTTCTTCTTCCCTTTCTCCGTTAATGACAAGGTATCTGGCATATGACTTATTACAATGGCCAAAGATGAATGACAGAGAATTTTCTTACCCTTTCAGGGCACACAATCAGTTTGTTTCATTTTTATAATCATTAAAGATCTGGAAAACTCTCTACATAAGCACGGACAGATTGAGGCCATTTACTCTCCAGAGTTCCAAGGACTATATTTTTTCATGAAGTAAATTATTGTCTGCTATCAATAGTGACTTCTAATCAGCTGAAAGAAGGCTGTAAACATTCAGGTACCATAAACTTGTAAAATTAATATTCTGATCAATAGTGGCTGGCTGATATATGACAGGTCATAGCTGCCTTCAGAGACAAATGTACTAGCATGCATTTTTTCTAGATTATTTATTGCTGTTTCCAGAAATTACCATAGTTAATCAGTAGGAAAATCCTCTCTTTGCATACATATATCACCCATTAAAAGCATAGTCAGAAGACCTGGTAGGAAGTTAGTAGAGAGCCAAGGTGATAACAAGAGTGGTGAGCCCGTTTCAACTAGAAGTTTCTTTCTCACTTACTTTTCCTGATTGCTCCTGGGCATTAGATAATTTGGGGTGCCAGAACTGTATGTGTTCTGACTCATTTTGAGACTGCAGATGTTTCTTTGCCCCAAGCTTGTCTCAAGCCAGTGTGGTAAGATCTGCAGTGCTAAAGGTGCATGAGTTTCATAGCCTGCAGCCCAGAAGAAGCTGGCATCACCCTTGGCTGCCTGTATCTTGCCATCCTTAAGGAGAAGGTGCCTATTTACACATGGATCAACCGGATGTGACCTTCAGCATGAATCCAAACCAAGGCTCAAACTGATACAGGTCACACAGTTTAGACAGAAATCTAGTGGGACTCTATTTCTTTGTGAGAAATTGAAATGTTTGAAGACAACATAATCAACTGCTTTACCCCACTCTAAGACAGGAAAATATTTTCCCATCAGCTTCCACCTGAAATACTACATGTTTTTCACTCTTTACTGCGATAGGAAAGGCACAAGTGTGGAGAGATGGGAATTTTATTTCCTCAAAAGCAGGATGTTGCAAGACAAAGAGCTCTTTATTTGAACATACCGTCCTGATCTGTCTGCCCAGCCTGCCACCCTCAAATCTCAACATCTTTCCCCACAAGTATATCTGTCAAGACTTTGATGTCCAGTACTTCTAGGGGGGGAAAATGACATCATAAGTGTCCTAAACTCTGTTAATGCTGAAAATCTGTCCCACTCTGTTTTACAGTTGCACAAGCAATGAGAACTGGGTATCATTACTGAAGTTCAATATTGATTATATAGAGCTCAGACAATGGTGGAAACCAGCCACGTTGTCTTCTGAGCATCAGTGGCTTGACCTCTGTCACTGATCTTTATAATTCAGTTATTTTTAGGGCTGGTTTTTCCTCTCTGGCTAGGAGATAACACGCTCTCTCCTGTGACCTCTGAGTCTTTTCCAGAAAGTGTCCTGACCTTATATTAGGAAGCACCTACTCTCCCTGGAGCCGTGGGCTCAGGTCTCAGCGCAGCTGACTCATGTTTTCTGTCACTGGTTTGACCTCCACAAGGGAAGGCTCAGGGCTTGACAGCAAGGAGGGGACCTCGACTTACCCCACGGGCTGTCCCTGAGCGTGTCATACCCCGTGCCTCTTGCGCTGTGCCATGGCACACCCTGGTCAGCACAGTGTGGGGCTGTGAGCTTGCCTTCCCCCATCCCAGCTCTCCATCCCCTTGCTCCAGGAGGGGATAAGGGAGCAGAGAGCATGGGTACTTCCTGGGCGTGGGGAGATTCGTTGGGCTTGGTTTTTTTCATGCGGGTGCTGGAGGGGAGATTCTTGTCTTCTTTGGAGCACGGGAGTAGCTGCAGGCACAAACCAACCACTTGTGTGGGGAAGAGTGGGGGATGATCTTTCACACAGGCCCTTCAGATGGGATGTCCTCTTGCTGTGTAAACATGTTAGAAATCAATTGTGAGCAGGGGCTTTCCCTGTGCCCTAACAGGAACATTTCCCCCCCGCCTCCTTCCAGCTTTGCATGCCTGCTGACGCTGAGCCTTTTATCCTCCAGGTAGCTGGATCCCAGTGATGCACCCTGAGATGAGAGGCCCTGTAAGATGCTGAGACTGATATCAAAACTCACTGCTTTTAGGGAGTCTCTCCACATCCAGGCTGCTGCGTGTGACAGCAGAGTTAGCTAATGGTGCTGAAAATGCAAGGTACTAAGCACTGAGCTCGTGCAGCCTCCTTGGGCAAAAGAATTTTGCAGAAAGAGAAATTTGAAGTTGTTATCCTCTCTGGCTCCTCTTGTTTCTTTTCTTATAAGGCACCTGTCAAACAATATTTCTGATGGGCTGGTGTAACATGCCAAATTTCTTCCTATCTGATGTTTTAACTATATTTGTCTTGTTTATGAAAGCTGACAAGTGATACAGCCATAATACTGCCAGCAGAAATTGCACAGCAATTTTACTTGGGTTCTTTTCAAGTCAGTGGAACTGTTAAATGAGATTAGTGCAGTAGAAGGGTTTATGGCAGCCGTGAGAAACCAGATAGACACATATCGCAGAGAACCAGCGATAGACTAAGAGGATCACATACAGAGACATTGTGCCAAGGAGGGCTTGGCAGGATAACACAACTGCATCTTTTAGCTCTGTGGAGCTGTGTCTTACTGTATTTCTGATATGGTCCTCCACTCATCCCAACAGCTGTCTCTTCCTTTCCTTCTCCAGCCCTTTATATATCTTTCAGTGCCTTATTCTGACACTGTTCATGCTTGTAGCTTGATGAGGTTTGTTAGGAGTAGTGGGGAACTGGAAACAATGGTGCCTATTATACTCCTTGGAACTATTAGCACTGCCCAAGAAAATCTGTGTGTAGGTGGCTACTGCTTTCTTTTGTTAGCTCTGTTTTCTCTGTTAAAAAGAAGATGCCTTAGTAGGACTGCAACTCACTGCTGAAGTAGTTATCTGTGTAGACAAAGAAACCTATGTTTTCCCTCACGTATGCGAAGTATTGCGACGTATGTTACATTATAACATTTTTTGTATGTATATATGTGCTGTTATACATGCAAGTCCATGCGTACCCTTACTGGGGACTAAACCTGGAAGCTTCTGGAGCAAAGGGCATCTTATGTGTATCTTAAATCTCAGCAAGAGACTGCTGCCTATGTTCCCACTCCCTCTGGAGCCGACGTAACTAACAGCAGCTCGCATAAGGACCCACCGAGATGTTGCTCTGAGGTTCCTGCTGGGATGCAGTCCTTTTCTCCCTGGCCGAGTAGAAGGCCAGCTCATGCTCAGCTCATTTCCTAAAACCCACTTCTTACATGCCATGAAAAGCTATTCATGTTTCAGCCCCGGTGACAGGCGCAAGGCGAAGCTGGAAGCATGTCCAGCTACCAGGTGGAGCAGTCAGATAATTTGACTCCAGCAGGGATATAGACCGATGGACACAATGAAGATGTAGGCAAGGGAGGAGCAGCTGGGCAGTGGACAAGCCTGTGAGCCTTCCAGCTCTCTAGGACATGGTTTGAATTTGTTCCAGCCATTCAAAATGATCTTTCGCTTCTTGGCAGAAGCTCATGAAGTTTCTTAGCTAAGCAAAGAGAGCACAAGTCTTCATTGTGCATGGATAGAGATGGTCATTTGATTATTGTTGTTGAGAACATAAATGAGTGCAATGTTGCAAATGCCACTGGAGGAAGTGAGAGGCTCCCTCATGAAGAGGCCTTGGATGTTATTTGTATCCAGAAGCATCCTGAGATGAAATCATAATTCTCTGGCTGGGTGACCATCTCCACACTCTGATGTTGCTTTTTAGCTGCACTCAGGAGGCTAGTGCTGAAAGTAAAGCATTTCTTTATCTCCCTACTAATACATTTTCCTTCTGTACAATCAAGTTTTCCTTAGGGACACAGATGCTTTACAATGAAACTTAGAGACTTTCCTTTGCAGACCTTGGGAAAGGTCTGTACCAATGCCTAATGAACTGCTTTCCATAGCCCAAATAGCTAAAAAGATGAACAGGAGAAGGATTATTCTCCAGACTTTACAGATGGTGAACAGAGGCACAGATAAACTATACAACTTCCTAGTGGTTATTCTGGAAATCTGTAACAGAGCCAGGCCTTGAACCGAAATTTCTGGTGTCCCTGTGCCAGACTGCAGCCACAGTCTGGCCTTTCTCTCTGAGGGTACATATTTCAGGAGCTTTAAGGTCAGAGGAATAATCACCTTATCTAGTTTGACCTTTTCTGTGTCAACTCCAAGCATTTCTTTGATCAAAGCATATTTTACAGAAAAGAACACAGTCCTGATTTGAAGACATGAGGACATAGGGAATAATTTTACAACTTCCCCCTGTACTGTTCCAGTGGTTAATCATCTCTGCTGCTGACTTATTTTTCTTATGAATGATTTTGGCTTTAATTTGGTCCTGGGATGCTTCTTTTATGCTAGATTAAAGGGGCCTTCTCTATCCCTGTTTTCTTCCTCTCCTTTTCACAGGCAATTTTTTTTGTATGTCTTGAAATCAACAAGGTTGACAAGCTACTTGCTGCTGAATCTTGGGGATGTGTTTCTTCCACCTTGTGCCTGTCTTTGGTATTTTCCCTGCTGTTTCATAATGCAATAATTTAAAAGTTTTCCAAAAAATAAACGAGAAGGGGAGAGTGAAGGAATTCAGTAAGGAATATTCTTTACTTCCAGGTGCATGTAACCTAAGGAAGTTTGACAGCACTGATGCCAATTCCTGTTCTCATTCATATCTCAAGTGATACCATTTGAAATTTGCTTCTGTTAGGTATTGCTACAGGGAACTACATATTAAGTGGAAATACCAGATAAATACCACCTACCAGATACTGATTATGTGGGCCTCCAGTCCTGGTTTTGCAAGCCAATGCTGCAGTGAAGCTTCCTATTCTGGGGCACAGAATATGTTGTGGAGGTTTTCTGATAAGAAGAAAGTTGCAGAACTTCAGATGTTGTCCTTTCCCCATTTACTGTGGACAATACACCATGACATTACATGACAGTGTTTTCCTGTGGCACTGGAATGATAAGAAAGATAGAGTTGGTAGAATGCTTGGGTAGATCCATAAAGGTGAAAATATGTAGGAAGTGAATTATAAGTCATATTGTTTTTTCTAAAGCACATGCGTAAGTGTCCAGGGCATTAAAGGGATCCATCTTCCCGCATGGATTTTATCTGTGTTGAGGAGAGAGTCCATGGTTTGTGTCTGTAAGTCTAAGACCTCTTAGCCTGTCTAGAAAATAGATTTATAGCTCTCTAGAAAATCCTCTGCCTAACCTGTGACTCAGAGCCCATTAGTCTGTGTGTGGGTATAGAGACCCCCAACACATGTAAAGTGTGAAACCAGAACACAACGGTGACAAATGAGTCAATACTGATTGTTAAAAACAAAGATGTGATCAAAGTCATCAAAGCTTCAGAGAAAAAGCCAGACACACCAGAAGATGTACAGCCCTAAGGGTAAGAGTGAAAAGGTGGAAGAAGCAGAAGCTGATCAAGATCAAGGTTTAACCTGTCTCAAGAAGCAAAAAGGCAAGTGACTGACAGCTGCCCATCCAGTAGAGGGAACTGGGGGAATGCACTGCAACAGCACATGGTAAATTCCATTAATGCATAGCCTAATAGAAAGTTGGTCCAAATCTATTACTGTATTTTTTTGGCAATAAATAGTGATTTTGTGCTTGTAAGCTGTGTAGTTCTATTAAACCCAGTGAAAGGCACTCAAAGAAAAAAAAAAGAGAGTTGTTAATAGCCCCAATGAAGTGAAATAGGGCAAATGTCCCTAGTTTCTTCAGCCAGTCCTCAAGAGACATTTTTCATAAGGCTCATGTTTTCCACCTTGTTGAAGGAGCAGAAGCATCAGTTATCAATAGTCTTTGCTAACATCGCGCTTCCAGCCTGCACATCCCACCCCATGGGCACAGTTTTTCCCAACCTCCAGAGTCTCACTGGCCCAAACAATTCAACTCCAATTTGTTGAGTGTGCCATCCAGCCCAACACATCTCAGCTGGGATCAAACCAAAGGACAGCGGAGCAGCAATTCACCAGCAACTACAGACACAAAGTCTACGGAGAGAACAGAAAGAAAGGTAGGAGGCGAAGTGTCCTGGGTTTCACTCATTTCCTTGATCTTGCATCTCAGTTGTTTGTGGTCAAGTCTGTTTTTTTTCACTTTCAACAACCATTAGAGTTCAAGGTGCTATGAATGGTGCATCTGCAGCTTTGTTCTAGGTGTGAACAAGATGGGCTTATTTTTGCAGCTACTCAGGACTTCAGTGTGTTTTGTTCTCATCCTGCTGCAGTTTCTGACCTCTTTGCTGTTCGCAGGTAGTGGCAAAGGCCTGTATTCACAACAGTTTCGAGTCTGGGACAAAATTCAAACTGCAGGACAGGTTTCCCAGTAGATTCCTAATCTGTGTTACAGATGCCTGTGCAAAAAAAAGTGAATTCCAGAGAAATCCATCTGGAAAGCAAAACTTGTTTCCTCCAGGAAGCAGAACAACTATTGGCTGTAGCTGTATGGCTTTTCATACCTTTGTGATTTCAAACTGAAAGTATCAGTACTTGAACCTCGTACTTTATGAAATACATTCTAATAAAATTCCCAAATTAGTGGGCTTAGGAACTGATAAACCTATACTGCATTGCACATGAAGAGTTTCTCCATTGTGTGTGACTGCTACAAAACCTGTCACCACTCGTTGTATGTTCTTCTTGAATGCTAAATTCACTTCTTTGAGGCTTAGGTTAGATTTTTCATCTTTCCATGCCATGTACTTATATAGAAAGGACATTCAGAATTCAGGCTTCCCAAACAGTGCACTGCATCTATTTAAAGCAACAAAACATAAAATCTTCCACGGAGCATATGTTGCTGGAAAATCATCCTATGCATTAAAGGACATTATTAATGGGGGTTTTATTTCCCCCTTTTTTCCCCAAGAACGTTTTAAATCTAAATCAAACTTAGGTAAAGGGTAGATAAACAGAAGAGCCTTGAAAAATTAATAGGAAACAATGAAAGCATCCAGAGGTCCAGAGTGATCCCAAAGACCTTAGTATATTGTATTCTCTACTGTTATAACCAACAAGCATTTTATTGGCTGAAAATAGAGAAATAATGGTAGGAAAGTCACTATACTGACTTCAGGAAACACAAAACAAAATTTAAAGGATAGAAGAAACAATTCCCCTTCAAAGTGCTTTTCTAATCCAATTTCTGCCTCTGTGGTTATCTTGTTATCAGACAGATGAAACCTATCATCTACCAAAGGTTTATATTCTTCAAGAGAGAAGCAGTTCCCTCCTGATCTGTGATTTTCAGACAGCAGGTGGAAAATACGGCAGATGTTTGCTGTCCTGAATAGGAAAATCAGAGCTGGAGCTGAGGAGGTGTTTCCAGCATGCAGGAAAGTGCACAGGAGAAAAAGGCACTGGAGGCTTAGGCTTAGATTCGACACAATGCATTGTATGCTTCAAAATGGACAAAGACATAAGTCCAGGAGCCGGGGTTGTACAAACCCAGAATTGTGTTTCGAAGGGCTGACTTAAAAAATACATGAGTAAAGTCATTCAGTGAAAGTTATGAGTAGATTTTGCCTACTCAGTGCAATTGACTTTGGGTAAATCTTCTTAAAATTGCCTCTGGTTTTAGATGTCTCGGTACTACAGGTTTATTATCTTGGTTTGAAGTCCAACAACCAAAAGCAGAGGGGCTCCATGGGATTTAGGGATAACAGAAGATTGCAGCACGCTCTGGAGCAGCAGCTCTATCAGCTGATGGAAACAGGAGTTTAAGGTCCAATAATCTAAATTTCTGCAACAACCTGTGATCTTTTGTGTGTCTTTCAAAGAATCCTGAAGTCTTTTGTAAATGGGTTTCACTGGTTCCTTTGAGGAGAAATAAAAGAAACACTTAGGCCCATGACCTCACAAATTATAAATAGATTTAAATGGTAGCAGTGGACCAAGCTCAGGACCTATTATCTAAGAGGCAACCAAGACTTTTGCTGATACCGATTGAAAGTCTGCCTTCTGGGATTTCTTTTGTGTGACACCAATTCCTTCATCCATATACGAATAGCGGGGAAGGGAGGAAATGCTTCACTGTCACTTACACAGGAGAAAATAGAAAAAAAGGTACGTGAGTACCATCCCAGTATAGGGGTGAATCAAATGAATATACACTTAAAATTTACCTCTTTGTAGAACTCATGGCAACATCAGCTCCTTTGGGTAGGGAGGAAATCTAAACTAACATATTGCCATCTTCTGTCACGGCTTCCCTTTCCATTAAGACAGTGCTGACTTACCAGGTAAAAGGAGATGAAAATTCACCCTCTATTAATCAAAAACCTTTTAGAATGTGACCCAATACCTGCGCAGTTGAAACCAACAGTAATAGCCTGTGCTACTTAGGCATCTTCTCTTATTAATTGTGTCAGGTGTGCTGGAAAGCACAGAACTGTATCACAAAATCCTCTGGGTAACAAAGCCTTGCAGCTCCGTCTGAAGCAGGAAAGATGAGGAGGTTACAAGAGGACACAGCGAAGCCAAAGGAGGTCACTGGATGAGTCATTCACACTCAGGTATTCACAGCTACCATTTCCTGGTTCCCATCACCAGACAACACTTGTCTTAGCACATTATTCCCAGGTCTCTAAGATCTTATTTAAAAAGCCAGAATGCAGACTTGGGATGACTAGCAATCGTGCTCTCTGAGACAAAGATTCACAACCCAGTGAACTCTGCAGGACATCCTCCTCCTGCAACACCTTTCCTTGATATCCATGTCAGTCTCACATGGCATGATGTTAAATGAGATCAGGATAATGACAGCCATGGGAGGTCAAGAAATTCGTATGGTGTATAGTCAAATATGTGCCTCCAACAGGCAGGTTCTCGCTTTATGAGATCGTGGGAGTTAACTCTCATTTAGGAGAAATAAGTATTCAGTCAACTGAGGCCCTTCTCTTTTACATACAGATAGGCTTCTCTGTTCATCTGCGTTCTGTAAAGGCTTGCTATTCTTCTGTGTTTATCAGATCTGCGATATCAAGGAGAACAGAAAACGTGTGTGATATCCGCCAGCTGGATTCCATCTGTCTTTTCTCTGCGGAGATGGAATTTCAAAGGCTACATCCTATCTACTGTCACACCCTCTCCCGACATGAGAAGCTAAGTGTAAAGTTTGGCCAAAATGATGGAAAAACAGTATCTCTTTTGTACATCACAGATATTTCCCTACCTACACAAAAGTGGCATTCTTCTTGTTCTGGCATGCAGGATGTGTTGTTGCACTGTATCACAACATTTCTATTAAATAAAAGGAGTCTGGCCAAACGGATTTTAAAGAAAGTTGCTGGTGGTGTTAGTTTTTGGGTTTTTTTTAGCTGGACTCTCTGCACCTATGTGTGTGTTGGTTTGTGCAGTGTAGCAGGGTCACGGGAATTGTTCCTGACAAGTACAAGTGCTGTTTGATTACAGCAGAGGATGTGGCCTCATTGCATTTCTGGGAGGGGAAAAAACCACCTACCTGAATAAAATCCCAATTTTGTTGCTCTTGAACTGATTGAGGCTTTGCCATTCATTTCACCACAAGCCCTGAGGGACTGAGGAATTTCAGTTTCTCAGGATAACACCCAGGATGGAGCAGCATTATTGCAAATCAGCGAGACTTAGTGATGTTTTCTTGCCATAATGTCTAGAGCTCTCTGTTCTTTGGGTCCGGCAGCTGCAGCATTTCAGGTAAAGCACAAACCACATCAGAGAGGAGCACGAAAAAACCCCAGTTTTAGACGAGGATCTGGGAGGTGTTGGTCCTTCCACTCATTTCCCAGCCAGCAGCACAGAGCAGCCGTCCTTTCCCATCAGACCCGCTCCACTCCTGAAGCCACAGAGCACTGAGATGTGTGAAAGGCTGGGGCTGGTGCTCAGCAGTCCTTCAGGAGTCTCCTTTCTCCTTGGTGTGAGGCAGATGTGACTTGTAGAGCAGGAAGGGAGCAGGAAGGGCCAGCACAGACATTTGGCTCCAGAGCTCCCCAGCAACTCATCTTTCACCACCCTGGAGGATTTTCCATATATATTTTCAAACCTTTGGTTGATTTACCTGCCCATTATCTTATACATTTTAAGTGCGTATTCTTTCATATATTTCATGGTTGAAGGTACTTGTCTCACAGATCAGAGGCACAGGAAGAGTACTCTGACATTGGCCAGCACATCCATCCTATTTTAGTGGAAGCATAATTTCTTTGGGTTATTTTCAGGGGCACATTCTTTCTTTGATGATTAACCAGGTAATATCTGGTACATGTCCAGACATATCCACCAGACACCTAGTGGATCACATACAAGTAAAAAGCCCTCTGATATTTGTACAGTAGTTATACATCTATGGGTATTGCTTGCTCCACCTGGTCCATGGTCACAGGAAGCGACATCCACCCAGAAATTGTTATGAATTATGACTGTCAGCAACTTGCACTGACCTTTCCACTGATCAGCCTATGACATTGTGGGTTCTGATTGAAAAACTAGGTCTGGTTGCTCGTGCGAGTACACACACACACACACACAGATGTATTGTTTATTTTGCAACTACAGGTAAGTGCAAATGAGCTTTGGTGGGTAGTAATTGTGAATGCCTATGAATATATGATTTTATTTTCTTTGACTCGCAGGCACTCTTTTAAGAATGCATAAGCTTGACTTTCATACTCTGCCCTCCATAGTTAGGGTGGGACTGAACTCATTTCAGTCATGTGGAAATGAACACCTGAGAGAGGTGTTTGGCCCCCCCACAGGGCCAGAAGAGACCTGTAGCAGTACCATCACCTCATCCTGTTACCCACCCCTGAGGGATCCATCTCTGTAAACTACTTGGTTAGATGAGATGCCTTGTAGATAATGAGTGCTGAGCTAATTAACTGGCTAAGGCCAAGCTAACAACTGTTAGCTTGATGATACAACTGGAGAATTGCTTAAGCTTTCTCAAAATGCTCCTCTGGTTCCTTCCCTCCAACGTCACTATTGTATAATGATCTGAATCAGAGAACCATAAAATCATAGAAAGGTGTTTGGGTTGGAAGAGACCTTATAGACCACCTAGTTCCAACCCTCTGCCATGGGCAGGGGTCCCACCCACTAGACCAAGTTGTTTGGTGCTCCATTAAACCCAGACTTGAATCCCCTTTCAGACGTGCTGGGAAACTAGAGAAAACTCAGGCAAAGCCCCATGAAAGCATAAGGTGTTGATTCATGTATTTATGGTGGAGGATCTGATGACCTCTTCTGAGAAGGGGTTATGTGCTGGAAGTACAGGAGGTCAAGGCAGAGAGTTTGGGAAGGATTCCCACGGGACCTAGTCTCAGAGGCATAAAAATGCAAACAATCCTTGAAATAAAGTATGAGTCAAACAAGGATGGAAATCAAGCTGAGGAGCCCAGATAGCTCATGAGTAGTTTAAGCCCATGCCAGGCCCAGAGGCAACTCCTAAGCTGCCAGCACCATGCCCTGCACATTTTGCAATGGATCCTACATTTCAGGATAGCTAGAGCCATACCTTGGATTTAGATCCTCTGAGAATTGCTGCTGAAGGAGAATAGGTTACAGTGGCCTGAGGCACAGAAATGGCACCCAGGCTCTATCAGAATTTGTTCTTAAGCAGATAAGCCCTGGCTTGCCAGCCCTAGAGCTCTTCTGTGAGCAGGTAGAGTGCGGGCATTAGCAAGGCGAGCTCCTCTACAACCCCCATACCTTGCCTTAGGGCAGCACTTCTCAACATGATGAGTTTGGTCTTCCTGCCTGCTCCAGCTCTGGTGCCTCCTCTCTCTGCTTGACAAAGATTCTGGTTCTGGTTATCACATACGTGAGCTATCCCAACACACTTGCCCCCAAAAGTTCTTCACTTGAGAATGGCCTTGTGATACCAGCCAAGGCCCATTTCACGTGGATGTTTCCTGCCTTGGAGACTTGACAAGCCAAATAGACAACACAAGGAGTAGGAAGAAGGAAAGATTATTGTTAAATGGTGAGCCGATGCATTGAGAGATTATCAGACTCCCTCCCAGTCACACAGCGAGTCTGGAGGAGAGCTGAGGGGCAACGTCCATGCTTTCTCCATCCCTCTTTTTTTTTCCTTTAAATGCAAACATCTCTCCTTTCTATTTTTACTAACTGGAATGATGTTCCATAGCAATGGTTATTAAATCAACCATTGAACACCCATCAACCAACCTTCAGGCATTACAGACCTGGACTAATTCTCTCGCGGTGAACTGAGAGAGGACTGTAGATCTCAGAAGGTGGGAATTGCTGAAATTTACCCCATACAGGGCAGAAAATGTCTTAAAATTGATCTCAACATTAGGACACTTTTAATCTACTAGTTGTCCATAAATGCCAACACATTAAATGTGGTGTTTGGGGTTTTTGGGCAAACATTCCTTCAAAAACCAACCCTGAAAGGCTGACTGTGGCCACACAAGGAATCTGCAGTGGGCCCATGAGTGAAGACCTGTTCTTACAAGGCTTGTGAGAAAACTTAATCATAGGATTAACCAACCTGTCTTGATCTTTCTGTATTTCAGTTCACCATTCTCAAACCCTGACACAGCAACTCTCTTAATGCAGCCTGGAGCTCAGCTGAATCCTCAGTTTTATCTCTAATATAAATAACAATGACTTAAATTTCTAGTCTAGCCACTTGAAATAATAGAAAGTTAACAGACTAAAGACCTCAGGAAAGAAAATGTGTTGCATATTCTATTGTTTTCTTCAAACAGTCATAAAATATACAATATTTCTTTTATAAACAGTCATAAAATATACAATAAACAATTGCTTTTAGATCCAGAGCCAAATGCTGCATCTCGTAGCTCAAACACCCAGGTGATACAAACAAGCTCTTAAAATTCATGATGCTCTCATTTGACATGCAGGACACTTTACCCTCTGCTCATGTGGCATTCACCAGCTCTGGAGGTGGCATAAGAGTTGTCCTCAACACCTTACTTCGATTTTGCATAAATTTTGTTTCAAATATATTGAGAAAAGGCCATGTCTGTTTTATACATCTCTGTCACTTGCTCCTGGCTCTTAGACCATGGTGCAGCAGTTACTGCAGTGAGTAACTATTCAACACATCCCAGGAGAGGGTGGCCCAGAAAGGTGCTATATAATGTTAGTGATAGAACAGTCCACTCTCCTTAAAAACACGGAGAAACAACATTTTCAGTGATATTTGGCCCTCTTTGGAATAAATGCATACAAAGAACTGATAACAGCCATCTTTGTCTTTCTTTTTGAACATGGCAGGAGTTAACATTTTACAGAGGGTTTTTTGTTTTCCATTTCTCATTTCCTTACCACTTTCATTTAATAACACAGCTCCAGTGTAGATCAGTGTGATGTCACATCCACAAAGGCACCGGGTACAATGGTCCATTCACACTGGCCATTTTTCTGGTATTCCCATGCAGTAAATTGCTAAGCTCTATCTAAATGACCCGCGGACAGAAAGGATGTTGGGCCAGGTCTCAGAGTTGGGTTACACTCTGCGTGCAACGACAATAAGGGCAAATGTGAAGAAATCAGCCGTGAAGGAAAAATAGCTGTGTGGTAAAAGGAAGGTGTGACCAGCATACGCAAGCACCTGGCTGCTTGTCTAACCTTAGGAGATCAGGTCATCCTGCCTTTCCCAACAAGAGAGAGGGACTCCTTTGCTATTTCTCTAAGAGGACCCAGGGTCCTTGACTCCCTTATTGCATTCCTACACACAGCCTTCCCTCCCTGCTTCTTGTGAGTGACCCTTCTCTTCAGGAAATATAAAAACAAATCTTCCAGAGAGCCTGGCTTAGTAGTGGGATTGTTATTATCGGTTAATGACTCTCTAGTAGCATTTTCAACACTGGTCCTAACGTGCACAAGCTAGACTGAACCAGGAACAACACGTTCACCTGCCTCTTGCTTGTGCTGGCACTTGCCTTAGAGCCTTTACAGTCTTAAACCATTAAAGTTCTCTTCTTCCAAACAGCAATAATGGAAAGGAGCATTAGCAGAGTTTGGACTGGAGTTTATTTCAGGATAAAGATGCAATGTTGGAGCAGCAGGGCAGGCAGCCAAGTGCTCTTTCATAACTGGGTGGGTACAGCAATATATGTGGGAAGAATGGCATGCCTCAGATGTACTGCAGCACAGAGCACATCCAGCACAATGCTGGCTCAGCCCTCGCTGGCACCGTCCAATTGCTGCTGTTGTTTGAGGCTCCTGGGCTGGAGGCAGCCTGGGCAAATGTCTTGCACTCCCTAACCCCAAAGACTGTGTGCAGGGATGCTCAGCTTGGTCGGTTGCGCATTGGAGTTGTTGGTTGGTTGCCCTTTGAGGTGAACGTCCAAGCAGGTGGCCACAATGGCTCCTGGCCACAGTCCTTGCTTCCTTCCTGCCCATAAATATCTTCCATGACAAAAACTTCCCATGTGCTGCAAGCCAGGATAGGAGAGGAAGAGGGACAAGGTGTTTGGAGAGACACAGAGATGTTCATGAGTCCACTCACCATGGCCTGGGTTTGTGACTTCACCTCCCATTCAACTGTGAATTGCACACTTAGAAAGTGCCATATAAAGGTGGTGGAATTTGAACAGCAGCGAGAGCAAAATCAGGGGAGAGTAAACCCTGACTGTATGAAACTGCCAGAAAACTAGAGGGCTGTGGTACTTGTATGAGGGAGCGATGTTATAGATGGCGCAGGGCATGGTGATCCCTGACAGATTTAGGATTTAGACTCATTTTTGTATTAATTTCTTCCTCCTGTAAGGAAGAACTTGTACACTTCACACCTTGATCCTTTGAGTAAACCCTCATCAGGAGAAGTGACTTCTAGTTTTTGCACATCCATCTCAGAGTGAGCTTTAAGGGCATGATTTCAGAAGGTCCAATTCTCTTCTGAAATTCCATAAAGTTAGAGGGCTCAAACTGGTGTGAAGTTAGTGTAAGGAGGGAAAATGTTCTTGAACAGCCAGAAGAGACTGTTAAGATCATTTAGTATGGGTTTCTTCATGCGCTGTAGAATTTTACCTGGCAATTCGTGAGGCCAGGGAACACTTTGATAGTAAAGATCAAACTGTTGCCAAGCCTGACAGCACTGGGTGCCAAATGAACGATGGGCACACCTCTTCCATAAACCTTTGCCCCAGTAATAGAGACAATAAAACAAGAATAGTGCCGTCCTGTAACAAAAGGTGCAGCCTTTCACCACTGTACAGCCTTGCCTGCGGCACAAGTGGAAGGCTGGAAAGCGGTTTTGAATACAACCATTGCATCCAAAGGTTACTCCAGCTCAAAGAAGCCACAAGCGCGGCTCGGGGCTGCTCCGAGAGTGGCTGTGAGTGCACGGGGAGTGCATGCATTAGGGAAAATGCTGTTTTCACCCAGCCAAAGCAGCTTTTCTACAGAGACTAAGACTCTATGGCTTAAGCTGGGATTCAGTTCAGTCATCCTTAACTATCTAGCCAGAACCAGTCACCCAGTCTGTCTCCAGCTCCTGGGGAAAGGCAGGTAGTGGCTTAGACTTTTGGGATAGGGTGATTTGCCATCTGGAGGTGTCTGTCCTTACTGGCCATAGCAGGGCCATAGATGGTTAGGCTGAAGGGCAAAAGTTTAGGTGAATAAAGGCCAGTGAGGTAATTTCCAACCTTAGGTTGTCCCAGTATAACTTCATGCCAGGACTGATCAGGGCACTGCATGATTTTTGACGAGGTTTCAAGCAAGCTAGAACCTGACATAAAACTTCACCCCAAGATGGGGCCCTTAATGTCACAGGTTTTCCTCACCACCTTGGGAAAGTGACTTTATTGTGATTTTTAGGGAGACATCAGGTGGGCTCACAATCAGATAGGCTCACACTCAGCCACCTTGCAGCACAGAGCTGAAGAGTACCCATACACCCCTCAAGGGTGTAGTGGCCCCCTGCTCTTTACAGGACCCGTCTCTGTCATTTCTAGAGGGAGTAACATTGTGTTTTCACTTGAGAAACAGCAGGGAAAACAGTTTATGGAAGTCCCTGGTTCAATTCCCAGCTCTTCTTGAGGTGGTTCAGATATCCCATTATTGGAGACCCATAGGCTCAGCTGCTTTTCAGACCCACCATGCCTTCCACTGTCTAACAAGGGACCACAAAATTCATTTGACCGGAGAGATCCTGTAGCAGAGGGGTTGGGGTATCACTGAGTGAAGAGGACAAAGTACATGTGTCCAAGGAACCACTCACATGATTTGCATTTAAGTCCTGGGGGCAGGGGTGAGGGGGTCCTCACAGAACACCAGACAGATCCTCTTGGAGTTAAACCTCACTGTCTTGATTAACAGCAGGGAATGAAAGCTGGATTTCTGGCAGGCCCATCTGGAACACCCATCACAAAAGCCATATTTTTATTCCCCAAACTAATGTAGCTGAAGAAGGTCCAGCTGCCTCTTGCTGAGGAAGCCTCCACAAGCTGCACCAGAGGGGTCTATGTCAGAAAACTCCATCGTCTCACTGCCTGGCTCAGCACCTTTGTGCGTGATGTTACTGGCTTCGTTCCTACACAAACAGCATTTTAATGAGTATCTGGCTTTTGTGATACTTATTTAGAAAGAAAGATTTCCTCTGTCCTTAAACTATTTAAGCCTGACTTCCCATTCAGGCAACTAATCTGATATAGAGCAGTATGTGCACTTTCATCCAGTGCCAAAGAACTGAGCACAAAACAAGGTATCTCTGAACTGCAGAGAGGGGCAGTGTGGGGACAGACAGATCTGCTTTGGACCCTTGAGCTTACATAGGCTAAGGGACTTTTGTTCTACACAGTCTGCCTACAAAACTGCACCATACAGCATCTGTATTTCATCTTTAATGAGGGAGTCCTGGCATTCCAGTTATGATTTCTTTATACTTGGTTTCTACAAGTAAAACAATGTCTCTTTGCTTGCACTGTTTGCAATACATTAAAAAAAAAAAAAGTTTGGTGGGAAATGGAACTAAAATTGGAGAATTAACCTCACATGTGCTGTTACTCTGTGTGTTGTAGGAAGAGCAGCCTGAATCAAACAGCAGCAAGAGTGCTTGGGTTAGGGCATGGGAAAGACATTGGAGCTGATTCAGATGAAAGACACTATTGATTATTTCCCTTTTTTATTATTATTCTCCTCACCAAAAATATTGATGTTTTGTGTATGTTTTATCTATGGCAAAAGAAGTTAACCTCCTCTCCTGCAGTCTAAATGGATTTGGCACTTGAGGAGGTGTCTTCTGACTCTTTTTCCACCCTCATTCTCCCCTGATTATAAACTGAAGATAATGCTTCTTCCCTCTTGCCTCTTTTCCTTGAATGTCCCATGCAATCCTCTTTTACCAACTGATATTTTTTGTCATTTGGTGGCTTGCTGTGTTGCCAGTAATGTTCCAGTCCATGTAAATTTAAACAGGTCTAATAATACTGGAGAGTGCCTGTGGCTGCTTTCAAATGCTTTTTTCCCCTCTCTAAAGGTCCTTTTCCTGTGATTACCTTCTGCCTGGTCAGTGTGTACAAGCCAAGAGCTCAGCAATGTGGGAGTGTGACAGTCTTGAGACACTTCCACAGCACCCAGGGGCAGTAAATTAAGGTTGACATGACCCACCAAGCACATGGCAGCTCCATTGTCAGAGCTCATCTAACAGGAGAGATTGAATTTCACACTATGTTTGATATTAAATCTCTCCCAAGCACAAGCTGACTTGGCTGGGTAGGGAAGATATTCAAGGATCAGCAGCGAGGACCTTGGCACAGGAAGGTGCTAAATACTCCCTGCCCTCATTTGAGGGCCCTTTCAGCCCCAGCCTGAGCTCAGCATGCAGTGGTCATGTCTGCCTTGCCCCTTAGAGCTGTGCCACCCCAAACCCAGCAGCTCCACCACCCTCCTGATGTCGCTGCTGTCCCCTCTCCCTGCGGACTGCATGCTCGGTCTGTCCCCTCAGGGTACCCTCAGCACCACCACCCCACCTCTGATCTCCAGTGTCCCCCCACCTTCTGCAATGTCCCAGTATTGTCTTACGTGCTGCTGAGCCAGGAGAAGCACATGCTGCTTTCCTGGCCATCCCAGACAGACCAGTTGGCCAGAGGATCCTGCTTGGAGGCTGTGAGAGGTCACCTTTGACTTCAGCAGACACCTAAAATAAATAAGTTGTTCGAACCCTTCACTGATTACACAGGAAAAGCTCTTTGCAACAGGGAGAGTTTCTTCTTTTAAGCTGGCAAAATGCAGTGCTCAAAACATTACATGCAAATTATTTTGAAACTGAAATGGAAAACTAGACTGAAATAGTCCAGTCAGGAACCAGACAGATGGAAAATCAGAGAATCACAGAACCATTTAGGTTCAGAAAGACATCTAAAATCATCTCATCCAGCTACAGAAATAAAGACTAATTTAGGAAAATGAACACATATATATTAATTTTCCATTGCAGTCTCCTTTCAGCCTTCATGAAAGCTACTACCTTTTACATCTCTTCCAAGGCCTGTGAAATCCAGAGCATGATTAATGGGCTGCCCTAATTACACTTGATTAGTAGTGGCTTGATTAGTAGTTCACACTGGATTTTGCTAGTGATTACTCTGGGAATGTGAGGAACAAGGAGACCTACAACGCATCAGATGGGTAAATACGGAGTTTCTAGTTCCACTGCAATTGGTGTGCTCTGGAAAGCCAGCCACCAAATCAACATTTCATAGATATCTCTTTGTGCCTGAAGATGTGTCCTTGGATTCCTTCACAGCCTTTTTCGCTTGTCTAGTTGATGCAATTCAGGAAAACTTGTTAGCACAAAATGTTCAGAGAGTTTAAATAGCTAAACCTGAAAATGCCCAAGTTTGCTCAGGGGGTTTTAAGGGGGGAAAGGGAAAAAAAAAAAAAAAAAAAAGAAGGCTTTTGAATCGTTTTGCATACGTTTTCTCACAGGACACGGCATTTCTCTCTGCTATCTGAGATTGTGATAAGAATTTTGATTTGTATAATACTAGAGTAGTGTCCCTAGAAAGACTATCAGTCTTGGTATGAGGACAACATGAGATGGAGAAATAGCTGTTTCTCTTGCCGCTTTTTGTTTCAGATGTTAGCTACCTGCACTGTTAAAACTCACATTTCATTGTCAGCTTGAAATGGTCTGGCTTCAGCGCTTAGACCCTCACTATAATGTTCTCCACAAGCTGAAAGGACACTTCAGGAACTGGTACTTTCCTCATGTGGAGGACACAGATGTTGGAAAAAATTCAACTACTTCACTTCTATTGGGCTGGCTGAATGTGGAACTCTCTAAGTCCCAAATGTTTTGCCTGTGAAGGCATTTTCTTTAATCCTCAAACTATTGTAATGGTTTTTCTGTCAATTATAGACACAGAAACTGAGTATGGTTTTTCATCGTTTGAGTTAAATTACCTCCACGCTAAACTCACAGTGTTTCATATTCCCTGCTAACCCCTTGGATAAACCATGACAGCAGAACTCAGTCTCATGGATTTTTCCACAATTGCCTCTGGATAATTCTGAATTAATTTTCGCTCTCTCTCTCCATGTATCTACTTCATTTGGCTGCATTACAATATATTTTATGAACACATTTCTGCTTCTGGTTGACCATGCAGTTCTCATTCCTGGCAACGCTACCAGCTTCAGAGTTTTCCCCAAATTTCATCAGCAATTTTTTTTAATCCAGTTTCACCAATAAAAAAACTCTGACAAATATTCATATGGTTCCTATTACTACGTCTCACTTCCAGAAACGTTCCTGTTCAGTAATCACTAACAACAGCTTCTGGGGAGCTATCAGCATGAGATGATTCTTATAGTCTATAAAGTGCACTGAGTACTGCATTCCTATAACTCTCAGTGATCCCAGTGGAAACTGGAATCCTCAGCCCGGTCCTCGAGACAATGTCAAAATAATATATTAACAATTCTGTTGGATATTGAAAACACATTGCCCAACTCTGTGATCTGATCGTAAAGACTGATTGGCTAGGCATAAACAAAAGCTAAGGCTTTCAGGATTTAAAACATAGTAATTTTTGTTTATTTGCCAATACCCATTTCAAGTATTTTTAAAATCCTTGCAAAATGTCACGGTGCACACGATAACAGGAGAATCAGTACAATTCCACCAACAAAAATGTTCTTGCGTAGTCCTCCCTTTCTGTAAAGATCACATTAGCTGGGTTACATGGAAGTAACTGTGCCATTGTGCTCCTTTGGACAGTCTGTGGTTGGTTTTTCACTCCCTGGCTGAGGGTTCTCTGGAAAAACTGACAGCATTAGCACCCATGCTGTCAGACTCCTCTGAAGACCCCCAAAAAAACTTACTGAAGAAGCAGTTCTGGCAATGTTCTACTTCAACACAGCTTTAAGGACCCACTTCTCCTTGGGTACCAGAAGCAGCCTCTGGACTATGCCCATGTACCCCGGGCCACCTGGCACAGCCTGAGGAAATGAGGTTGCAGATGTTCCACAGTTCTTCACAACCTGAGACCTTCTGTCTGCTCAGGGAGCAAAGCAGACTCATAGAAGGGTAAATTCAGCTGTATACGTGGCTTATGTGACTGAAATAACTGCACATGTGTATAACGAGAGAGAAAGATGTGCACATATACATGTACACACATAGGCCAATTTCTTTCCTTGAGACACTTTGTCAACTCATTAATTACCAAATAAAGGCTGTGCTATTTAGTGATTCTTTTTTTTTTTTTCACCTTTTCAAGTCCTAATCTAGTCTGAATCTCCCCAAGGATCCTACACAAATACTGGATTATTCACATTAGCTTCGGCAGCAGATACTCTTGTAGTGCACTATGCACAAGGGAACAGAAATATCATGCTGAATTGAAGGGAGGAGTGTGGTTTTCAACAGCATCCACACTGGGAAGCCCAGCTTGAGCGTAAGATAAGTTGCATTTTCTTCCAATTGGCAGAAGAAATGATTTGCCATATCTTCAGTGGGCAGAAATCTGTACGGCTTTGTTGATTTCTGATTGATTGACTTCAAACAAACCGTGTTGATCCAGGTGATGTGATTTCTTACAATGAGAAGTAAAAATGGCCACACATCTGTGTGCCACACCATGCCAAACCTTAGCTAGCAACTGTGCAGTGGTACAGGTCCCAGTGCCGCTCAGAAGAGAGCAGTGGCAGAAGTGAACCAGCAGACCCCTCACTAGTGTAATACAGGACACTGAGACTCATTTTTTGCCTCTTGGGTTTCATCAGATCATAGAAGAGTTGGGGTTGGAAGGAACATTTAAAGGTCATCTAGTCCAAGCTCTCTGCAATAAGCATGGACATCTCCAGGTAGATCTGGTTGCTCAGAGCCCCATCCAACCTTACCTTGGATGTTTCCAGGGATGGAGCATCTACCATCTCTCTGGGAAACCTGTTTCAGTGTTTCACCACCCTGATTGTAAAAAAACTTCTGCCTTATATGTAATCTAAATTATCCCTTTTTTACTTCAAAACCATTACCCCTGGCATGTAACTGTTTCTCAGTGGACATTTGGTCACTTCTTCCACTTTCAAGCGGTGCTTTGTCTATTGTGCAAGATGCAACTCTGACCAAAGGTTGATCAACTGAGATTATATAATTACTCACTTTACAACTACACACCAGCCCACAGAAAGCCTAAACCCTCTATCAGCGCTGAAGAAGATCAGACAGACAAAGGCTGCCTTCAGTTTCACAAATTAACAAGTTCACAGTGACACCCTTTGTAAAATCAGTGCTGATTTCAGACAACTAATGACAAACAATAATACTACCATTACCTGTACCAGTCATAACAATTGGAAAATGTTTGCTAGTAAACATATTAGGAAGTTTTCAGCTTTGTGACTTGTTTAATTTAATTATCTTTTCTGAACAGTATAAAGGATACTATGGCAAATTGGACTAAAAAAAATTGAACATGAAGTACATAATAAGGAGGGCACGTAACTGATCAGCAAAGACTGACTTTGCTTCTAATCTGTAATTTAATAAATGAGAACTAAACCCCATGTAACTCAGAAAGAGAAGAAAAAAGAAAGCAAGAAGACTAAAAGAAAAAGAGACTCTCCAGCTAAGACACCTGGGTCAAGAAATCCAACACAGCAAGAACAAAAAGTGCTTGGATCTGTATTTTTGTTCAAGGCAAAGGTGACGTGCCAGGTCTAGACTGGGACTAAATTCAGATACAAGTTATAAGCAGTGCCAATATTGAGGAATGCTGGAACTGGCATTCTGCTGACATTTCATTCACAGCAGTGTGTTTCGAAGTGAGTGCCCAGGCAGAGCACTGATGGAAATTGGTACACCCAATGCAGTTTTTTCATTCACAGAAATGCATAGCAAAGTCGGTACTCACACAGCATGCTGATGGAAATTAGTAGAGCTAATGCAGTTCATATGACGAGTCTGACTAACAGAAATATTTATTACTGGCACCACAGGGTGTCAGCTGGGGCTTTTAATTCCTAACTGGGCTCATTCAGGCTGGCAGCTCCGCCTGGCTGGGCTCAATACAGGTGTTTTTCCACTTCTAGCTGCCGTATTTCCCCAAGAGGGCAAGGACCAGACCTCCACCAGCCTCCCTGGGCACAAGGTCAGTTCTGAGGGCACGTGGCCATGCAGGGGGAAACTTTTATGCAGCCAAGCAGCACTCTGGCCTCCAGCTCTTGAAAAAGTTTCCATGGTCTGCCAAGCCCTTCAAACTGCCCGAACACTTCGGAAATTACAGCATCTCATTTTGCTGCCAACTGGGAAATTTGTTTCACTGCGTTAACTGTCAGAAAACAGAACACACCTTTGGTGGGGGAAGGATATTTTGCCTCATTATTATCAAAGTGCAGGGACAGAATGGGGCTTTGAGCAAACTTTTGTGGTGTTTCACTTAGGACTCCCCACGAGGACCTTATATCCAAAGGCAGCACAGACACATTTCCACATTTTTGTCTAGGCTGAACACCTACACTTGTACCAGCTGTAGAGCTTGTGTCTCCCACCCACAGCTCGCATTTCTCATGGATTAGTGTTCTCCCATCAGTGCTATTAATGCAGTCACACTGGGAGATCCAGTTGCTTTGTGGCCTGGAAGGCCCTTAACTGTCCCCAAATTAAAGCCCTCTAAGCAATGAAATAGTTGGGCCCTAAGGATTTCTTGGAAATGTGCTGTGAATGAGTCAACAGAAAATAAATTAATGCTGTGTTGATCCTCCTGGCTCTGAGATCACCTTTTGTTTGGTTTACTAAGGCCTAATATGCACTAATGGGAAGGTAAACCAGCTTTTAAAAGACTGTCACATGCTGTCTCTTAATATACACAGTTAATATTTCCAAGTCATGTGTCTCTGTGAACACTGGAGGTCCCAGTAAATGTCCTAGAAAGGGGATGAACCATTTTAGATACTCTTAAGCCACACTTTCCTCACCACCCAGACTAGAGAGATTTGGGGTTAGGATTGCATTCCAAGGGAACAAACTAGCTTAAAACTATTGGTGCCACCAGAACAGGAGAGCAACACAGGTATTTCAATTAAACTAATCAAAACTCCCCCTCCCAGGACAGGCTGTATGGAAAGAAACATAATATATATAGTTTAATAGGTGAGGGAAGAAGACAAGAACAACCAGCTTTCTAGCCTGGATTTATCTGACCGTGGTTTAGGTGTAGGAAGCACATAGATGTCAGCCTGCCCCTGCTCATGAAAACCAGCCGTCTGAGCAAAGCAAAGCTTTCTTCTCCCTCCAGTTATTAGTCAAGCTCACCAAGATCTGAGTCATAGATTTGTCTCTACCTCTATTTATTATGAAAAGAGCCGATGGCAAACTCATTCCTAACTCACACATGCTAGCAAGGTGTCTATGTTTATATGGGCATATATATAGGATGAAGCTATATTTGGAGTTTAGCCATGAAACAGCTAGGGACAGACCGTCTTAATGTGGTCAGCCACACTCGTCTAGTATGTAACTGTTGTTCTTGTTCTGAATAAACATCCAGAAATGATGAAAGTCCTCATCACACCAAGGTCCTGTTTTCAAAGGGAATTGCAAAATCTTTTTCCTAATGGAGTCTCTAAACATATAGCCTTAACTTTCCTCTTGCTGAAATCAATTACTGAACTTACAGGTTACTTTCTTTAAGGCTACTTGAGGCCCATAAACTGCCATGCATGGCAGAGAGCTCCTTGAACACTGGCTTGGTTCAGTGGCTTCTCTTCCTTGGTTCACCCCCACCTCAGGGGCTGCTAAGCTCAGAGAAGTTTTTAACAAGCTGACACCTCTGAATGCACATTCCTACTTACCTTCCCAAGCTTCTGCTCCCTATCTTTTGATCTTGTGAATTTAATTTAAGAAATGTAAAGAAAATAGCAGGCACTGTCAAGGCCCTGAGGGCATCAGTAGGTCCCTGCCCAGCTTCCCCTGAGACCCAGGACCCAGGACCCCATTTTAGCTCAGCCCAGGGCCATCACCATCAACTTCACTTGGTGATAGTCCTGTCTCCAGCCTCCTCTCCATTTCCTTCTGACTGGACCTTTGAGTGGACCTTGGACTTTTTCCCCCAGGGCCGCCTCTCCCCATATGGAGAAGGTGCCTATTTGATCCCAGGTGAGGACAGGCACTGGTCATTCAAGATACTGAGTGTTTTCTGGGTTTATATGATGTTACCCAAAATATGAAAAAAATTTTTTTAAGTTACTTTTTTTCATTGGATTTGGTTTTTGGCCACTGTGTCATTGAAGACAGAGCATCGAGCAACCTCTATTCAGAAAATACCTTGAAGATTGATAATTCAGTGGCTTGAGGGAAGACAGCGTCTGGGCTCCAACCTTTCCTGAAAGTTAGGAGTGGACTTGACCTTGTGACTGATCCCATTAATGGGATTTGAATCAACTGCATGGTTTTTATTCTGTTTGATCCTTTACGTGTGTAGGAAGCATAATTTTGTGGTCATACAGGTGAGTAAGGCAGAGAGTGTAACATTCTCTGGGAATGGTGATCACAGTATTACCCAGGCACTCAGTCTGGTCCTGACCTGCACTCCCTCCTGGCTACATTATTTGCAAGGACAGGAGACAACATCCAAGTCAAAGCAGCAATTTGGATCCCAGAGGGTGATGGGGACAGAGGGCTAAAATAAAATACCCATCTCAAACCCTGTATCCCTGTGTTATGAATAATACCAGGAATTATGTCCATGAACTCCTAACTGCACTGCTCAGCCTCAGGAGATACCAACACCTCCCATTATACCACATTACATGACCACATTGAAATAATTCCTGCAATTTCCCAGCGTGAGCAGTAAAGTATCTATCTACCTCACACCACTTGTGGTGATTAAATGCGCCTTATAGATGTCATAACACTTGCCAGCATAAATCTTCAAAGGTCTGCACAAAATTGGGTTTAACGTTGGCTCCTCTCACTTTTTACCTGCCGCACTAAGAGAGGGAAGTGGCAGTAGATGTTATTGAAATGCAGGCATTTGTTTCCACTAATGGTAGAGCACAGAACTGAATTATGAGACCATTTTGTGACATATCAAAGGCTATTCTCTAATCAGCTCATGCACATCTCTCTGTTACCAATGAATAGTCTGGTAAAAATGTCCTTTGGCCTCTGTCTGCCTGGAAAATCCGTCTTACTTTTAAAGTCAATTGGAAGTTATATCTGGAAACCCTTGGGTAAGTTACTCCTAGGGTAGTGTTTTCCGGCATAGAAATAAGTGGGCTGGGAAAGTATTTTACTCTCCATAGGGTCATTCACTCCCATGTGCAAAATATAACTCATTCTTTTACGGGAACAATTGCCTCTAGAAATGTGAATCATTGATGGGTGGTGCCTACAACTTCAGTCTTGAAAGCAATTAGAAACGTGAGAAGGTCCTGGGCTGAAATGGGGCTTGTATATAACTAAAATGAAGCACCTCGAGTGATGGTCACCGTGCCAGGCACACATTCATCAGAGGACCTGCCAGCCCCACCTCGTCCCAGGTGCTCCATAGCAGTTTGAATCCTCACAGGAGAGGTGTGAGCTGTTCAGCCACTGAGCACCAAGTGACTCGTGGGGACCTTATTCCAGACTGATCTGCTATGCTCTGTAAAACCTGATTCCTCCACTTTCTCATTATTTCATGCCATACTGCCCATCCAGTTGGAAAAAAAAAAATCAGCCTAAATTGTGGGGACTTCTTAAGTCTTCAGGAGGTGAATTATTTGGGATTATTTGAAACTTTTTGCTGAGTAGCTGAAAGCGACTCCTCCCACTCCGACAATGCTTTCCCAGACTAAAGACAAACATTTGGGACTGTTGGTTCACGTGTGCTTTGGACCTTCAGCACTGAGATTGGACATGCTGGGGAAATGCCCATGGGGTGGGAACAAACCCCACAGGCTGAGTGGCAACTGCACAACAGTTCACTCTCCGTGGAAAGTAGATGTACAGCACAAGAGGGAAATTCTGCCCTGGGGAGGACTTCAACTCCCTTTAGCCACAGTCTTGAACAGTGTGTGCAGAAGGGAAGTGGCACAAGCAGTTCTAAGAAGGTCTGGAAATAAGTGGTTTTCAGGTGCAGCCAACACAGAGTGAATTACTTTGCGCTTTGCTGCTCTGTGCATATGCAGAAATGACCAAAGAGCCCATAAAATATGCCAAAAGTATGCATCAACACACCTGAGGAGCCCAAGCAGGTGTCACTGAGGTCCGGGAGCCACTTCCACCATCTCCTCCTGGAATTCCCCTTGGATAAGTCAAAGAAGTTCAGTCTCCAGCAGTCTCAGTATTTACAATGCATCCCTTGCCAAGAGACAAGCACTTCAGCCCAAAATTCCATATTCCAGCAGGTTCATTTTGTAGATGTGCCTGTACCAAGACCACGTTCCTCAAGGAAGATGCCCCCGTGCCTCAGACAGAGCATTTGGTGAGCCTGTACAAAAAAACCTGCTTTCTAGAATCAGAAACCGTAAGGGAGCGAGTCCCACTTTATCCCTATCTGCCTAAATATATAAATAATCTAAAATCTGAAGTGCGTGTTGGACAGCACCCTCGGGCTATCATTTTACACCCAGCTGTTATTCTCAGAGGATTCTCAGTAAATCCAGAAATAGACCCAGCCAGGAGTCGGGAACAGGCTCAGAGGAGAATGTCACCATATGGCAGCCCCTGAGTGTTGCATAAATGTATTGATTAGCTGAACCAGCTTCAGGATGTCTCTATTAAGGACAGTAAGCACAAAAAGAGACATAAAATTATGAGAAAGATGAAAGAGTACCTGGACTGACCACTTTTTTCCATTTAACTTCATTCTTCTCATCAAAAATATGACTCCAATCACTCGAGAAAATTGGTTAATTCAATTTAAATCTGAAGCATAAAGACAATTCCTAAATAAAAATTTAACATAATAATAATATTTTATTACTATGACAACAGAATAGCACATTAACAACCCAAATGACAATATTCTTCCTCCTCTTAACACTGGCACTGGCAAGGAAACAAATTACGTTGGAGTTTTTAATATATGTTTTCAAAAGGGAAAGAAATGTTAAAATCCACCATGAAAAAAACATTCTCCAAGAGATTTTTCTCTACTTGTTTAAGCAGCCAGTGAGCAGGTGTTGAGCTTTGTGCTTTAAATCTGATAGGAACCTGTTGTAAAACACGTTCTCCCATTCCCTTGTTGTGTCACTCAGGGAAAAGTACTTTATCATAAAATCATAGAATCACAGAATGGTTTGATTTGGAAAGGACCTTAAAGACCATCTGGTCCCAACCCCCTTGCCATGGGCAGGGACACCTTCCACCAGATCACATTCCTCAAAGCCCCGTTGCTGTCACCTTCAGTCCAAAACCAGCTCAATGGGGAGAAGAGCTGCAGGTTTTAACTTGGTCTGGGACATGGAGGTCCTCATTGTGTCCTCTTTAGTGACAGGTGGCAGACCTGGAGAAGTGGGTCACAGGAGGGGAGAGCTGCAGTGGGCCAGCTGACAGGGTCAGGGCACTGGAGTGTGAGGCTCCTGACACAGCGTCCTGCAGCTCAGTGTCTTGTGAGACCTCACCATGCTCTGACAGCAGAGCCAAGCACATGCTGGTCAGGAGGGATCAAATGGATTCCAACCACCAGAAGAGCCAGAGGGAAAGATAGTTTCATTTCAAAAATAAGTCAAATGTCAGGTATTAGACTGCACATTCCCTCACCCTCCACTAACACAGCAGCCTTCCTCAAAGGGAAAATGCCCTTTCTCACGCTGCTGTTCCTACATTTGCATGAGCTCTGAGGACATTGTGCAAATCTGTATTAATGCCCCAGCAGTGTGGGCATTTCTAGGGGCAAAGGTAAGGCACGCAGCAGGTCTACAGCCATGTAACAAAATCCATCCCTTGCACAAACCAGACTCTACGGTAAAGTCTTAGCGTGGGGCCCAGGAATTTGCTCACACAGCATCACAACAGCAAAGGGATATATTTCTCTCTGTTTTCAGTATGCCTGGATGGTTTATCATGATGTTTCAGACCCAGAGGTACGACTGGGACTGGGTTGTGTTTGGGGATTCTCTTGTGTTAGACATTCCTCTCCATGAATGCAGAATGAGTGTCCCACCATGGCACCAGGGAGCTCTATGCTGTGGCCAATACCGCACTCCAGATGAGAGGATAAACTCAGGTTCTCAATTGCTTGGGACTGGAGTTGCTGTCTTGGCCTTCTGGAAAACCTGAAGCTGCTCACTATGACACCAAGCCAATTTCATAGTTGGGTGACCATTGAAGAAGTATAAAACAGCGAACAAGCTCACTCTGAAAAGTTTTCTGTGCTGCATTTTGGGTTTCAAATATTCGCAGAGAAAGTTCTGTTAGTTTAGAGAGCTGTTGGCCAAAATGGATGCATTTTCCAGGAAAGTCAGCCAGTTTTCAAAGGAGGCCAAATCTGTTTCCACATGGAAATTGGCTCATTTTTGAAGTAAAGATGAGTTTTGCATAAAAATATATTAAATTCCTTCCCCCACCCACAACCGTATACACTTTCATGCATCCTGATGGCAGAACTGCTATTCCACCATCACAGGGAAATGCAATTTGAAAAAGTGCAATATTATGTAATTAAAATGCCAGTCATGTCAGTATGGATGAGAACAGGGAAAAGAGAGGAAAAAAATAATCTGGAAAACAAAAATTATCCAATTCTGTCCGCTCTTAGAAATGCTTTTTCAATCTACCTAAGCTCTTCCAGAAGTTGCACAGTGGTACAGATACCTTCAGCTTTCTTGTTCTTTCAAAAAATAATCAAAGCCTCTGCAACAGAAAACAAAGTTAGGAAAAAAAAATCCACAACCCATAATGTAACGACTAACAACTGCATGGTATATTGCCATTAATGAACTAAAGGCCAGTTACACAGCTTTTTCAACTGTAATAGCTCTCATCCTGAGACTGTTTGGACAGCAAGTTTGTTCCAAGGAGCACACCCTCCACAAATGAGGAGTATCATGGAAAAAAGAGAAAAGGTTTTAAATTCATACTGCACCAAAGAACCAAGATGTGTCAAAAAGCACATAGCACGCACCAGTGCTTCTCTCTGAAGTGTCTGCCATTTGGAATATTGTCATTTAAATGCTTTGACTGTTTAGTCTGTTTTGAATGGTTTCGTTATAGAACTGAAGGGAAGTTCTCCAGAGGAACTGGAAAAATATGTTTTGGAAAGTATTTCAGATTCAGAATTGTCAGAATGCCCCAGTTTAACCTTTTCAATGAGAGAAAAAAACTCAGTGCATATTGACACATGTACGTGTATCCTACAATATGTATCTCTAACATATATAGTAAATTAATAGTATCTTGACTCATAAATAAAAGGCTTAGAAATGATCAAAGTAGAAGATTTCAGGGGATTGCATTAGATGCTAAAGGAGAAGCTCATGTCAAAAAATGTCAAAAACGTTGTCAATTTACATGGGGTGGAAACCCAAGTCTTGCCCTTCTGTAATCTCACTCATCCCAGATCAATTGCATCTTCAGCAAAGGAGATCCTAGTGCTGTCCATCATCGATAACAGATGTGAAACCTTTTTCCCGATGAACTCGGCACTACAGGGATGTGTAACCATGGGCACTTATGACCATGCTGGGTATGAGGAAGAAAGCTGTGCCCACAGGTAAGGATCCCTATTCATTCAACTCATCTCTTATGGACAAAGGTCATTGCTTCATTCAGGGATTAGCTAAATATAGGAAATGTTCCGGAAGCTGAGAACTTTGATCTTGAAATGCCTGTAGGCTTGGCGTTATGAAAGGATGAGGGAAATGTTTAAAAAGGATCGAAGGAAACAGATGTTTGGCTTCTTCCATCCACTGCCACTAAATCAGTCGCTGGCCCAAACTAGCATTTAGCACAGGTGATTTTCCACAAAGCTAATCCTGCTTTCATTCAGGGCATTCCTCTCCCAATAAAAGTCCATCTGCTTGGCTTGCTTTAGACACCAGCATAAATTTTGGCTGGTCCAAATGGGTCTTTCAAGGGGGTCTCTGCACCAAGGCTGAGAGAACCACATGCTGCTTAGTGAGAAATCGCAGAGCTGCTCACAGCTTGAGCTGTCTGAGTCACCAGCTGATGAGAAACTCGACTTCTTGCTTGATTTTTCCTGCTCTTTTTAGAGGAAACTTTAAAAAACAAATCAACCCTACAGGCAAGCAAGCAAACTTTCTCATTTCATAGGCACCTCCTCCCAGCCATGGTTAAACACACCACAAAATCCATTTTCTCATGGATTTTTTTAATTTATTTCCTCCTTGCCTCCTTTTGTTTTTTTCCACAGGCTTTAGTGTCGCTTTCTCCTGCTGCACACAGGCTGTGAGCACTTAGTTCATCCTCTGTGACTTTTACACAGCAAAGGGCTACCAACTGCTACGTGTCCCGGCAGCTGCGGCCAATTCCCCTTTGCAAGCGAGAAGACAAACTGGGGTGGGTTTTGCTAAAGGAAGGTGATGGCAATAATTCTGGTTGATGAAGCTGCAGAGTAAGGGCAGGACTGGAAATCAAGTCAACAAGGCTCTCCCCTTGCAAACCCAGCCTTAACTGTAAGGGCAGAGGTCACTGAAACACCTCAGCCCAGGCTGAGCTCCCAGTCCACAGCTTTCAGCATCTGCTTGTCTCTCCCAGCTTGTACTGCTCATGAAACATAGACCCAGATGCTTATGGACCAGTCAATAAACACAGATAATAGCTTAAAACGCTTAACTCCGTGCAACTGTCCAGACAATTATCTACTTATGTATTTACATCATTCTTATTATGTCTCATCAGCTTCCATGCTTTAATGGACTTTATCCTCTGCAAGTGCCTACCACAATAGAACAAAAAATAATGTCAATGTTTGTTCCTATTTCTCTTATAAGTAGGTGCCAGGTTCTTCTGATCATCAAAATAGTTTTTTATCTTGAAAATGCTACAAAAACCATACTGTCAACAAAAGCAAGTTTGTACTGGAAAGTTTACAAGTTCAACAAAAGTAATGCTGCTGCTTAACAAAACTGTGATTGCAAAAGAACTCAAAACATTTATAGTGCCATGAGTGCAATTTACGGATATTTAGCCTTTGCTCAACCTTTTAGAGACAAAATGCTGTTTCATGCTGTCTATAACACCAACCTCTAGGTTGCAAAATCTAATAAAGTATAAGCAGTAAAGCATTATGAATGCTAAAGTTGCATTACAATACTTCAGCTTTACAAATAGATACATGGTTTCATAGAAACGGACTCTCATGACTTTTTTGAGTCATTTGTCATCAAAAAATTCATGGTAAGACTCAGTTTGTTTAACATCAGCATAGAGGGTGACTTTGTTTACACTGTGCAATAAAGTTCCCTGTAAAGTTTTGGGAACAAAAGCTGACATGTCAGTATTTTACAGCAAATAAATCAATGATAAAAATTACTGGTCTTTCATGTAATAATGTTGGGTTAATCCAGAGTTTGTGTAGGAAGGTATAGCAGTTCCTGTAGCTTGGGGACCACTACAAACTTCTGCAGAGACTTCTGCAGAGACTTCTGCAAACTAAGCTCATCAAAGCTTAGGATGAGAACTATGGGAAAAACATACTTCTCTTCAATCTGAGAGAGTTCTGGGCAAATACTGGGTAGAGATTCAAGTGTCCCCAGAGACAAGAAAACACACTTGGTTCAGGGTACCACAGCTTTTCACATCCCCAATGGAAAAAAATCACACAGATTAATGAAGTACTTATCTTTTGAAATTAATTACTGAATAAAAATCAACACTGTGATACCGTGGTGGTGCAAACCACTCCCCGGTCCCTTCTTTAAGTGACCTTAAAACACTGATTTGCAACAGATAACTTGAATCCACACATCTTTTCAGCTTGACGATTCCTTTAGGAAACTCTGTGTTCACTCACAAAATCAACTCACATTTTTTCCTCTACCCTTAAGACACCTTTTACCCACAAAGGGTAATACGTGCTATTCTGTTCATGGCCGCCTGGACTGAAATTGGAAGGGAAAGTTGTTTTGGGCTAGAGGAGTATATGGCTGATGTATTGCTTCCATTTATTATTTGTTCTCATTCTATTGTGTGTTTCCTTACGGCACACTCAATAGGTCTGTAATCATGGGGAACAAGATAGAAAGGGTAGGGCAAGGATTGTATTTCCTGCCTTGGCTGGTGCATAATTTTTATTAGAGCTTATTTTGAAACACTACTTTGAGATAAGCACCCATCATGAAGGATTAGAGATACAGCATTCTGGGCTGAAACTTACAGGGGGTTTTTTTGGTTTTATGTAAGCAACATGAAGAGTTAATACACTGTTCACTTTTTCTAGCTGAAGTATTTGAGCTTTTGTTTAAAAAAAAAAAAAAAAAAAGGGAAATGATACAGCAGTGTTTTTAAAAAAATTGTTTTTCCAGCTCCTTTGGTACAACAATTGCTTGATATAAACTTCCATGACACTGTGAGCTTCCTCTCTGCTAATAGCCCAAATGTTCTTTTTCCAGCAGGAGGAAAGTGCTTGTGTCCAGGGAGAGATCACACCAGCTGCCCCACAATGAGCAGCCCCTCCGTGGTGCCAAGGCAGGGCTCGGCAAGGACACCAAGCCACGTGGAGTTTGGCACTGACAGAGGACAGAGGGAGGGGTATCTGCACGGGGGAAAGGGGAGGGAAGTGTCTTTTTTAAAGGAAAAGCCATGTATAAGTGTGGCTTGTAAGGGAAAAGAGAACATGGAGTAGAAAATTAACTGCAGCTGTTTGCTTCCAAAGGAGAACAGGCAGCCTTGTGCCATCCCAGAGTGCTCCAGTGGAGACGGAGGAGTTTGAACCAAAGCGGACAAGATGTGGGTAGAGGTTTCATCCAGCTGAGGACATGGAGAAGGGGTCACCTGCAGCTGTGAGCATGGCAGGTGGCCAGGGAGAGTTGGCAAGAGGTTCAGGGATCAACATCCCTGCCCTACTCCCAAGAAACATTGCTCCCCTTGCAGGGATGGACACCCTGAGAGGTGGATATCCCACCTCTGGCCCTGGGGCTGGGCAAGGCACAGGGCAACGTACTCTGGCAGCAGGTTCCCAGAGATCAGAAGGACAGAGCCATGCTTTGATCAAGGTGCCTCTGATGAGTTTTGGGAATTAAGTCTGAGGAAGTGAAAGAAAACTTGCAGTACGGCCACATGACTCTTGAAATAATAAAAACCACTTGAGAAGCTGCAGGTTAGGACAGGCATGGTCAGAAGTTTTCTATAAAATCTTCAAGTGCTTCTTGAGGCAACTTGTTGAAGTGGAAATCTTGCCAGGCTGTTACTCGTAAAAAGAGTTGAAAGATCCTCCAAAAAAGGTCTTGCCTAGAAAAGCAGGTCGCATAAACTCAGGTCATCCAACATCTTCACAACTTAAACTGCCTGATGGGGGTAGTCCATGACTGTCTCCTAGCTGTACTCTTTACACATATAACACTTTATGTGAGCAAGAAAACTGCATCATGGACCCAGACCCTGATAGACTCTGGGATTCCTCAAGCCCTCTGATCCAAGAGTGGAAGTGCAGATGAAAATATTCATTCCTTATGATGGGCCTCCACAAGCAGCTCCTCCTCTGTCTGCTCTCAGGGGGACACTGGCAAAGGCCAGCAAGGTCCCTTTGCCCACCTCAGATCCCTCCTCCGAGCCCTGCAGCAAGACCAAGGTGCAGTGTCCTGGGCTCCTTCAGGGGTCAGTCCCTCCAGCTGGGGTCTGCAGAGACCCTCTTTGTCCTGGCCAGCACCCTCTGCCTCGCCCAGGAAGCTTGAGCAGGCACACGAGCACTTATCATGCTCAGCAAACACCCTGCAACAGCCTGACTTGCCTTCAGCCAGCCACTCCCTGGGTTTCTCACTGTAGGCATTATCCAAAGGCCCAGGCATTTGATATCTGTACACTTTGCCTCAGACCTTTTTGCTCCAGTAGCCCTCGCGGGCCTGCCAAGCAGTCAGGACAGTGTAGATACTGCAGCAGTGAAATGGAGGAGAGCAGTGAAGCTCTTCTGTGCCAGATGTGCAGTAGTTAATTTGGGATGGCAAGAAGCCCACAGCGGCCAGTTCCTGTGTCCTGTCCAAAAGGTGATGACAGTCTCCGATTGAAAACATGAGCTTATGCACCTCACAGACAATTTTAGTCACAGGCTAAACTGTGTAAATCTGCTTTCATAAAAGATAAAATCTTCCCTTGTATTTTTTTCCATTGCTCAATTAACTATTGTTTCGCTCAGCATGTTTTAATGTTCATTAATAGATGTGCTCTTTGGAGTCATGGGGGACGCTGTGATATAATGGCATTAATCTTTCTGAATAACATCATTAATATCCTTTGCCCCTTAAAAGCACCCACTATGTCCCCCAGGCAATTATAAAATTTTGTTCCATGGTACTGAATGAGCTCATCCAGCTAAAATGACTACAATGCATGTCTGCATAATATTTCTGTTCGTTGCATCCTATTTATTTACACTACTCGTTAGACAGTATTAGAACTTATTTGTGAGCATATTGGTTCTTTTGCTGTAAAGCCACCAGCTCAGCTGGCTGCTCTCCACTGAGGTCTCAGGAGGGCTGTCCTATAGAATGATCCTGAAAGAAGAAGGGGATCTAGAAATCCCTGAAAGACAATTATCTTCAAAATAATCTAGGAGTTGTTTTACCACTAAAGCTGGATCCTGTTAGAGAGACTCCCACTGAATTCATCAGGCTTGGGAATGTGTTCCTAAGCCTGCTGATGGAATTCTTACAGCCTTACTAAAACAAAAGTCCCAGTTTCTGTGTGAACAGGCACTTTTCTCCCCCTGAGCTGGGAAAAGTGAAATTGTACTATCACCACACAGTGAGAAGCTGGGCTGTGTCTATTAAAGATGTCCAGCACTGGATATCTTTGAATATATTACATTTTCCATCCAGACAATGACATCTTCCCATTATGGAGTCAAGATTCAAATGTCTAAAGAATTTGGGTTTGCATCTTATTCATCCTACTTCCTCATTAGTAAAACAGAGACACTGGTCTTCCCTCCTTTATAAAGCAAGCTGGGAACTATAGATAAAAATTCCTATACAGAGGTGAGATGTCTGAATTTTTTCATGACCATACTGGATAGCTGCTGTGTGCTCTGAGCAAAGCAGCGAAGTTTGTGGGTTTGCTGTGTTTATTCTGTCCATATTTGGATGGGAAGAGGCATAGGCAGAAGATGAAAGCAGTTCATGTAATAAAATTGGGTTTGGATGAAGCTCAGCAGTATATTGCTGTTTCGTTTTAGCACTCCTGAAATAGTAAGACCTTGTCAAATTCAGTCCCAGTGGAGAAAACCAGGCCGATTTCAGCTTCAACATGTGCCACATAGTTGCACGTTGCCATATTTGCTCACATTATGGCATATATGTGTGGAGGAAGAAGGGAAGAATTTCCCCATTTCTAAGTTGTAAAATGTCTTTCAACACCTCTCTTCTTTACTGCAGTAGCAATATGTCATTACTGGTCACAGAGAGTGGCAATTACATGACTGTAGCCACTCTATCTGCAAACAGAGCCATCCAAAATGTGGATCCAGCTCAAATTTATGTTTTCCAGCAAAAACAAATGTTTTATTCTTAAATTCCAACTTGTATTTGATTTAAAAAAAAAAAAACAACCAAAACAAAACCAAAAACCAAACAACAAACCCTAAGCAACCCAACTCTTCTTGCTACCTCTCTTGTTTCCAGCCATGCACAAATTCCTGAATGTGTAACCACAGCCTTCTCCCACGGGGCTTTTGACCAGAGGTTTTGTGCTTGCTCTCAGAGGCAAGATGCACTTCGAGTTTGCGAGTTACACGAAGAGAAGAAAAATTCCACTGACTAAGGATTTTGCTGAACCTTGAACACATGGAGGAATGGTCAATATTACCTACCACTGAAGGACAGTGTTCAAGGAAGCCAGGTTGGATGGGACTTTGAGCAACCTGGTCTAGCAGAAGGTGCCCCTGACCAAGGCTGGGGAGGGGTGGAACGGGATGATCTTTAAGGTGCCTTCCAACACAAACCATTCTGTGATTCTATGATTCTGCTTGCAGCTCTGTCATCAGACCCATCTGATGGGGAGGTACGGGAGAGGACGGGGAAGCTGCACTCAGAAATGGCAATGTTTGAGGTTATCCAGAGTCTGAGGTCAGGGGGGAGGCGTTGATCAGAAACTTCCTTTTGTCCATTACTGGTCCATTCCAGTAGGAGCAGAGGACACAACCACCCATGGCACGTGGATGCTGCTTCCCCTGGAGGCCAGAATCTGGATTTTAGCAGCAAGGGGGCTCCTGGGACCAGGACTCCCCACAACTGCTGCAATGGGAGACCATCTTCCTATGTTTCTTCTGCCCAGCATAACTATGTGGGACCAAGGGATGCAGCCATGTCCCTGAGACCAGCCCAGCATATTAAATCAGGGTGTCCTACTAACCGAAGAGGAACACACAATGACCTGGATGTTCTTCCCTGCTGTGCCACAACATCCTTTCTGACATCAGGAAAAACTCAGTGCCACAAATGCTCCCTCTATGAAGTGGGAGTAGCATTTCCTTTCTCCCACAGCTGGACTGTCCGGGCTAGTCAACCCTTTGGACAGGGATTTCACCGGGCTGCAGCTTTGCAGATAAGAGCACAGAGTGGGAGCTCTGATCCCAGCCAGGACCTCCAGGCACAGCGCTACATGGATGGGGAGCAGTGGGGAGCAGGCAGGGCAGGCAGCAGCCCTGCCTCCTCCAGCTCATACCGTGCATATCAGGGCTCCCAAACATCTCTGTGAGGGACATTTATGGAGCAGACAGAGCCGTGGATGCTGCTGGCCCAACAAAAGGAGGGTGAGAGAGGTGCTCATCATGTCTCCTTTCTTCCATATGGGCCTGCGAGTTTAGGAATATGGAGAAATAATTCATCAGCTGCATCTGAGGCCAGAACAAACGCTGCTGACTGCAGACCTGTTGCAGAGGAAGCTGCCTCCCGAGTCTCAAACATCATATCTGGTTTAAAGCCACTTTCAGTGCCTTGCCCAAATGTTCCTGCCAAAGTTCATATCCCTCTGAATATCCCATTCCTCTGCCTGTTCCTGCCTCCCGCTCCCTCTCCCTCCATCTTCCTTCCCACAGCCATGGGAACAGACTTCATCACTTGAGAAAAATGCCCTGCTCATACCCCCCACTGCTGCTTGAAGCAGCCAAAAAAAATTAAAGCCTCTTGAGCAGAGAATCCTTGTCAGGACCAGAAATCACACTGACCTCAGTGAGGATGGCGTGTACCGCCGGAGAGGTGGTTCAGGCTGTGTGTGCTGCAACCAGCTGGCTGCACGACTACAATGCAGTGGGGACTGTATGGAATATAATTTCCCCCTCCATTTACATTTAATACAATGCCTTTGGACCACACATTATTAAAAAAAAGAACAACACATCAAGTCTAGGCACTTGGCTTTCACTAATGGCCTGTTACTCCTCTAGCACTGTCTCTTCAGTGCAGAGCGACTGAGTGATTTGTGTCTCTCCCAAAGACTCCCTTAGCCTTCTTCCCTGCCTCGTCTGAGATTCCCTATGTTGTAAAAATAACACCTCTGTATAGCAGTGGGAGGACAGGACCCACATGGGTGGTCTCTTATAATGAAGAGAGAGTATCTGGGAACAATATTTTAATGTGTTTTCCTTCTAATTGAGTTTTTCCAGCCTTTGGGATAATTATTTCTACCAATTAGCCCGGTGGTATTGTTAGCTGGAGGCAACGGGTCCTTCTTCAGGCCTCTGACAGAGGTTTACAGTATGCACAATGGTGCACAGTCCAGTTTATGAGAAAAAAATTGCCTCTCTGCTCCCAAAAGTATGGGAAGCGACTCCATTGTGAGACAAACGTTTCCCATGGAAATAGTCCCTGAGAAGCTTCAGAAAGGTCCACGCTTCAGATAAAAGCAAGTGGGTGGAGATTTTAAACTGAAGCTCAGGAAAGAGGGGGCTGTGCCTGAAAGGGAGAGTGGCACAGGAGAGAGGAGGCAGCGGTCAGGCTCCACCAGGCATGGGACAGCTTTGGTACCCTGCAGGGTCCCAGAGGAGATGCTAAGCCCCACCACTCTGTGACCAAGCCTATCATAACAAGGAAAGAACACAAGGAGAGTTAATGACAGCAAAGGAGTAAATTTCAAGCCCTTCTTTGCAAACGTAAGAGCTAGACACTTGTTTTTCCTAATAAACGAGAGCTGAAAGACGATGCAGTTGCATAAGTGCTGGGGCAGTGCCCTGGGGCACAAGCCCGGAGTGGCTTTAAGGCTTTACCTCAGCCCTCAGCAGGGCACTTTGTAGCTGTAAATGCTGAAGGGGGAGGGCTGGCAAGAGCTCGGTGCAAAGACCCTGCAGCAAAAAAATATGTATTTGTTCAAAAGGTAAAGATTAATGAGGAGTAATGCGTGAACTAGTAGAAAATAGGCTCAACACTGGCGAATTTTAAACCAGGTCTTTCTGGACCAAAAATATCTGCTTGGGCAAAATTCAGTTAGTGAAAGCAGAGGAATTTTTCAAGTCAAAGATGAATGAGGCCTTTACATAGCCCAAAATGCAAATGACTGGGTGATGATAGCCATATAAATATGAATTCTTGCCTACATTTTAAAAAAACTTCTCCCCAAGGTTTTAAAGAAAGTAATGGAAGAAATCCTGCCCTATAAACTTTTCAGTGAAAAAATTTTCATTAGAAAACGCTCATTCCTGGAAAAATAAGTCACTTATGGAAGCAGAAGGGCGTCAGAAGAGACATCTCCAAACTCAGGACAGAATTGTGGGCAAGGTCACAATTTACCCTGCAACATCCATGACCTGCCAATCCCCTTGTTTTAGGCACACCTTTTTCATTGCCATTCCGTGTGGACATCAAAAGGCCACCACTGCATCAGTAAAAGGCAGAACTGTTGCCTCTCCAGCACGGTCCTGGTGGGGGATGGACACACAATGGTCCTCAGGGGCCGACCGTGGGCATCACCAGAGCTTCCTCATGGGTACCAAGGTTTTACCAATTTAGAATCTGCCTCTAAACTTGTAACCACAATCAAATAAAACTTGCTGCAACTTCTGTTACCAGTGTAGGAAAAATTTGATGGAAACCCGAACAAAGCTTGTTGTGAAGTCGAGCCACAGGGGAGGTTTTTGCATATGAGAAGCAAACAAGGCTTCTATAGCAGGAAAGGGAGCATGGTACAGTGGAATGGGATTTTAAAGAGAAACCCTGTAAAAATAACTCCTTTTATGAGCTCTTAGAGGCGTATTTGTTGCTATCTTTCTCACTTTCCTTCCCTGCCCAATAAATTCTTCCTATACTGGCATAGTCCATGAATTACTGTTGGCAATTTCAGTGCTTTAGCAAAGAAGCAGAGAAGTGATTGCTAAGATAAAAGTCCTGAACAACCATTTCAGGACGTGCTAGATGCCTTGGCAGCGAGTCCTTTACACAACAAACATCTCCATACAAAGCCATGAGGACCGAAACTTCAATGGAGTCACTCACATGATGACCAGGGTGGTACTGGCACAGAGATTTGGCCTGACTTCCCTGGGGATTACAGAGGCAATAATGAAAATATCAGAAATAGAAGCCGTTCACACCCATTGCCTTTTCCAGGATATTTTTTTATATATTAAATGTTTTATACAATGTAAAAATAAATACATTTTAAAAGTATACCTCTACTTGACATTGTTTTTCCTTGGAAGCAATGACACCAAATTTTCCAAGGACTGAAAGTCCTATGAGTAGAAACTACATCATCTGCCTGGGCTTGGCTGTCTGTCCCAATGGGTGTCTGTCTGTGTGAGCTGTTCTGCTGAATCTGCAGTGACAGAGACTCTACAGGACCTTTAGTTAATCTTCATTTCATCTGAAACGTGAGAAAATAAGGGTGCGCATCTTAAAGGCAGAACTGGATATGAAGTAGGTCTCCTAACTTGAAAAAATACTGTTTGATCTTTCACACTGCAAGTTATTCCATACATTTCAGGCTAGCATTGTCCAGTGTTTGGATCTCAGTTTTAACTATCTCAGACCACTTTGTCCTGACTCTTTCAAAAGATGAACAAACTCTACTATAGCTCCAGGTAGGAAAAGGGTTTTTTTACTGAGATCACACCATAATAAATTTCCTGGTGTCTGCTCTAGCAGTTTTAGCAGCCTTGAAAGATTTTTCAAAAAAAATTAAAAAAAAAATCCAACTACCAAATCTTGAAGCAATTCCTTAAAAAGAGAGGTCTGTCTCAGATTATAAGAAAGTCCCACTGTGGTTTCTCACAGAGAAGCTTAAAATAGTGGATTGGGCAGCAGTCAACAGGGACACCCTGGCTCAGACATAATGCACATCTATGCAAGACATTTTTTAACATGTAAGCCAGCATCAGATGCTTTGGAGAAAATTCATGCAGCTGTGGGATAATCTGCCTGCCAGGACAATTTCATCTTAAATCTTTGTACTGAAACACTTAAACCCTGAAGAATGAGGTCTGATAATATTTCCAAGCCTCTAGTTTTGTTGGCTTTAGAGTTATAGTTCTCTCTGCACTTGCTATCAATATAAAAATGTCCAATTCCTACTCGAACCTTGCTAAATCCTTAGCTTCAAAGAGGCTCAGTGTCAACAGTCTACCAAGACTTTGTCAGTAAAGGTAAGTCGTTGGAAAAAACTTTGCGGGTGCCTCAGATAGCAGAACCAGCTCCAAGAGAGTAGAACATCAAGGAAGACAAAGAAGGGGTATAACTTCAAGAGGTCAGAGGGCAAATGTCCAACACAGTCGAAGAAAAGCCATCCCTCACCCCAGAGGTTTAAGATAACTGGCAGAAGAAGAAAATCATTTTGAAGGATACCTGCTTCCCCCATGCAAAACGAGATTTTCACTGGTAAATATGCTAACCTGAAGCTGCTTAATATCACTTTTGCAACAGATGTTGGCTACATTTGTGCATAGGAAATGGTTGAGGTGGATGCAAAGGTACTTGGAAATACTTTACAAAGCTCTGTAGCTTTCCTGCAGGCAGTGGAACTCTGCCAGTTGCACAAGATGAAGATCTGGCCTCCTCATTAAAGGTTTCAGATCTTCAAGAAAAGAGGTAGGCATGTGTTCAGAGTTGAGCTCCCTGACCTAAAAACCCGAGAAGAAAGTAGCAGAACGGAGCGGCACATCTGAAAATCCCCGGGATAACTACAGGCCATGGCTCGGAGATGCACTGACAATCACACAGTTCTTTCAAAGAAGAAATTGGCCGTATTTCTAGGGAGTGTGTTGGGAAAGGGATCTTACTTTTGCTTGTCTTTTTAGAAGGCAAAGAAGGGTACTGCTAAAGAGATACGGGAGCGCTGCTTCTGCTTAAGGTGTAAAATTGGTCCTGAACGCCTGCGTAAAGCAGAAGCTGGTCTAAGGTAGTTAAGATCAGGGCATTATAATTTTAGATTAAAATATACACAATCATTCATTTCTCATTCTACGCAGACATGAGAAAAAATGTGGAATAATATCAAAAGAGACCACCTCAAGTCAGGGCAATGCCCCACCTAGTCCTATCAGTGCCTTAGGGAAAGTAAACACCACACATGTAGGTCAAGTATTTCCATGATGTACCCTCCCAAAGCAAAGTCATCCAGGGATTTACCACGCTGGAAGAACATTGCATTTAATATCTGTTCTTGGACTCTACATCCTTGAAAATGCCTTTTTGGACTTGTTTATAATTTTGGCCTCCACATCATCCCCAGGAATGATTTCTACAATCCAACTGGGCAAAAAATTAGTGCTTTGGTCTAATTTATTTTTAAGCCTGGTAGTTTGACTGCATGCCCTTGACTTTTTGGGTTTTATTCACCTTCTCCACACTGCTCAGGATTTTATGTGTCTTCATTGCACTGCCTTCAGTCACCTTGCCTCTAAGCTGAAGGGTCACAACCTACACATGAAAGTTGTTCCATTCTTCTCTCTGTCCTTTCTGTCTTTTTTTGTGCCAGTTCTCCTGCACCTCTATAAACACAAGGATAACTAGAATTACACTTTACATCCAAAATAGAAAAGAACCTACTATTGTGTATATATTCTCTCTTTTTCACAGAAAAGGGCATTTTAAAAGAAGATCATACAAGGTTTACCAGGATGTCTGCAGTGCCTCATTGATTTTGCTGTTTCTTCTCATGCACTCTCCGCACTAAACCATTTTTGCAGGACTATTTCCTTAGATCCTATAGACCTGGCTCTTTTTCCAATAAACCTCAAAGCAAAGCCCTCACTTACTTCAGCAGATGCTTTGCTTTTTTGCACTGTGATTGTTAATCCAATACGTCCTGCCTCAGTGATGCCAAGCACTTTAAAATTAAAATACATTAAGACTCAGAAAGTTATACAAGCCACCCTGAAAATAGTTGACCTGCCATTTTGCACCTGATACACTTCAGTGTTGCAGTGACTATTTGGTCTCTGGATAATCCCTTGCTCTGGCGAAAGACATTGCACCAAGGCACAGATTTCACAACATTTCTTCAGTCACCACAGTTGAAGATCACGTTGACAGATTTAGTTCATCCACAGCCCACCCTGTTTCTCCCTGTGTTGTTTCCTTTGGTTTCGGGGTGTGAAGTTTCAAGCTGTGTGTGTGACCCACTGCCTTGCTGCCTTGGGCTGATCCACCTGCCCTTCCTCCCTGCCTGCATCCTCCTGGGAATCACCTGAGTTGTTCTGGGCAGACAATTATTTTGTTGTTCCAGCAGGCACCAAGGAAAGACCCCGCCAGCTCCCGGGGAGATGTTCTGAAAGTGTGGACACAACAATGCCCTTTGCCAAACACCTTACAGCTGGTGTAGAGTGGTGAGGATGATCCACACAGCAGAAGGTTTCAAGTGTCAACAGTTTTCACGTGGCAGAAAGGAAGGCGTACATCTGTCCTGGTTCCTTTTATGTACCCAGTCCTGGGGTCCATGGAGTGAGTCCTGAGAGATACTTAGAAGAACCTCACTGTTCAGAATAATAATTAAGAATTAATGACTGGATATTTGCCACCAAGTAGAGTTGCCATGTCCAACACGCTTGGCAAAAGGCAACCTTCAATTCATACAGGATGAGACCTGTTTAATCCATTAATCCTCCCAACATGTTGAAGCAGCTGGATTTTATCATCCTTATTTTGCAGAAGGGAAGAGCTCAGGCAGCAAAGTTAGGTGGCTTGTCTTTCACCAGGGAGGTTTTCTCCCTTAGTGCCTCTTAATGATGCCGAAGATCCCACCTTTTCTAGAATAAAGGACTTAATTGGAAGTCAACTGAAAGAAGGGCTGCCTTTGGATAAACCAGGAAAGGGTGATTTAAACTGCAGGCTGCCCTGGAATGCCTCTCACTGCACCTCTCACATGACAGTCAGTTCTCACGCTCACACCCTTGTTTCATGTCTTTCAGGCAAATTCAACTCTCTCCAAATAATTCCTGGATTAAAAGTGCAGGCTCATGCTCAACCAGTGCTAAACTGCTGCTGCTACAGCAGGAATGAAGCTCAATAAACTGCATAACATGCACAGCTCAATAAACTGATTAACAACTCTGCATTACCCAAAAATAGGCCAGGTGTGAAGAGAACCAGCATTTCCTGAAGCCAAACTGCAAGTGCGTGTTACAGAACACCCTTCCACATAACATCCAGTGCTGCCAGGGCTTTTTGTTTTTAAAAAAGAAAACTTTTATTTTCATAAAATGATAGATCAAGATCGATAACAGCATTAAACCTGGATCATGGTAACAAGAAACCAGTGGAAGTTTATGGCCACTCAATCCACTTAACTCTGCCAAAGCGATAAACCACCGCTGGGGTTATAAATGGTTGAGCTGAGTCTGCAGTTTTAAAATGTTATCCAAAATCAATTGCTCCCCCTACCCGCTTAGACCATTAGTTGTCAACAACTTAGTTGAATAATAAGCCACTGGTTCACATCTGCTCGGGAGCAGAGTCAGGCTTGAGCTGAATTCACGTCTGTTATCATTAACGTGAATGTGGGTAGGAAAGCAAAAAACTATGCTGGAAATGAAATCAAGTTCTCCTCCCACTGCCTGAAGCACATAAATCTTCCAAGTTAATGGTGCCACAGAATAGGTCTGATTGACTGCAGCGGGGGTCGGGGATGCACAAGGAATGTGGGGTCAAGCCCCGTGTACCACTGACCTCTCGGAGGAGGTGTGTGTCACCGCAGCCACCCCCGAATCTGCCGCCCAGCGCCCATCTGAAGCCATTAGTATCTATCTACACAGAGCACTGACAGCCCCTGCAGACCCTCTGCTTTGCTTCGTTGCTATGTGAGCAGCAGTGGGAGGGGCTGTGCTCTTCAGAAGCCCCGAAAGTCTGGGAAGCTCAGCTGGTGTCGGAGGTCACAGGTCATCAGTGGGGAGATGACTCCTCTCTGAGGTCAGGTCCATCCTTTCCCTCCATAAGACAGAGTTAGAGACACCACATGTATGGGCAAAGATGAGACTCAAGAAATATGGCCCAGGAGAAGAGGAAGAGAGTACCTGGGGTACACCAAGCCTGGAACTGGGGGTCACTACCAAGCGTAGCTCACACCAAAGAGTGCCTGGTGTCCCAGGACCCTCCCTGATGTGCTACACTCTTTTGGTACAGCTGGGCACTACACTTGGCAATCTAGCGGTGATGGTGCATTGCCCACTGCTACTGAGGATGGACACTGCAATAGTCTGATGTCAAGAACCTTCACCTTATTTCTTCCCTTGGGATCATCAGAAGTCAGGATCTACGGACAGGTCACACTTTAAAAACTAAAAGTAATAAATAAATCCAACCAGCAAGACTGACAGAGCTTATTTTCTTCTCACGTCAGTTTTATAAAGTTGATTCTCCAGGGTCATCCGTGGCGTATTTCCTGGGTCTGCAACAACATCTGCAGCTACCTCGAGCATTTGGCACACACTGTCTCTCCCATTCGACAGCACTGTTGCTCCAGACAGAGGCCATGGGCCTGCTTCCTTTGTGATTTGCATTCCTGTGGCTGAGGTACAAGCCAAGCTGAGCACAAGGTACTGGATGATCAGGTTGCTGTTTTCAGATATACAAAGAGCCCAGCTATGTGATTCACACAGCAGCTGTACACCTAGGGAGCAAGTAATTAGGCTAGGAAGAGAAACATTGGAATCAAGAAAGTTTATTTAAATCCATTCTCAATTACAGTCTTCCTAAGTTTATTTTGGCTCCTGGGAGTTTTTCCACTGGTGTCCAAACAGGCAACTCTGCCATGCTAGAGTCACCTTTTTTGGTAAATATGTTCAAGAGCATCATGAAGGCAACTGCAGTGCAAAGAAACTTTGGAAGAGCTGAATTTGACGACATGAGTTATTTTATCTGGTTTTTAGCACCATTAACTCCTTTTTCAATACAAGACAAAGTATATCAGTGCCACAGCATAGCTACCTCACCCAGAGATGGGAAAGCAGGAACCAGCAGATCTCATGCAGAGATGGGAAAGCAGGGACCAGCAGGTTTCCCAAAAGCTTTTCTCTTTGCTCTTGTCACCACGTTACATGTATAAAATATAAATAGGCGTAATATTAGCATATTAACATCATTCAAAGCCCTGCTCTACCCTCATACTGCTCTTTCCTCTGAAGCAAATCCGGTCCTCCATCCATTTATACTTCTTGCTGTCCTTTCTGGCAGGCTCTTCTACTGAACAACCCCCAAGTGGAGAGTTCCCAGCAGGATGTCTCTGCAGCAACACTGCTTTTAACCTATGGGTATAAAGACCATAATTTAGTGCCATTGTATTTCTACCCCCCCTCAATGTTAAACATTAACCTTGGGCCCACTATTGACTGCTGGAAGGCATCTGCTGCAATCATATGGGAAATAGTGGGCATTATTTGGCACTTCAGGAGATGAAGGCATACAGAGGTCCATGCTGTGTTGTTTAGGGGAAGAGCAGAAAATGTCTGTGCATAGCTAGTTTTAAAATCAGCCTTTAAATTGAGCTTTCATAACTTCTGCTTCCAAAGGCTGGCTCAGAAAAGCACTAAATCTTTTCCACAGCCCTTGGATTCAGAAAGCACAGAAGTTTCCTTGATGATCAACCTTGTTAGCTCCAAGGACTTATTCTTTCAGAGTCCTCATTGTGTGACAAGAAGAAAGAAAAAATGAGTTCTTGGAAGTAGAGGCCCTCCTTCTGTTCAGGTTTGAATAAAGAAAGGGTCACTGCCCCTGAAGGCTTGCCTCTCTCTTTTCCTTTCCCTCGACCACATAAATAGAGGAGTAACACCAGCCCATAAGTCAAATACATCAGGTTCTGATCACACAACAAAGCTTTTGCAACACATGAAACTCATATATGCTGTCACGTGGCACAGGGTGTCATGTACACGTTAATCCTAAGCAGGATTGAATGTGCTGATTCTTGTTTCTGTGATGTGTATCTCCCGTTGCACAATTCCTGAACAAAACTCTGCCCTTGGAATGAAAATCTGAGAATGTTTTGAACTTTTGTTAAGCTGCGAATAGAAGGTTGGTGGTAGGATTGGTAGGAACTGATGGAAGAAGTACTAGGAAGTGGGAATACTGAAAAGCACCTCCTTTTCCTTTGTTCTCAAAGGCCTTGGCAGGCCTCTCTCTCACTTCTTTCCTCGCACCAGAACTTACCAGCAAAATCCCTCCCACCAAGCCATCCATGACTTCCAGCTTTCTCTTACTTTTCATGTGTTTTGAAACACCAACCATGCATAAAAGCAAGATAAATCTAATTGACTACCCCTAACCCTCTCCTCCCCCTTACAGCTCACCAGTGCAGACTGGAAGCTCCCTACAACACGGTCCTTCATGTGAATGCATCCAGCAACTTGCATGAGGGGGTCCCGTCCCCATCAATTGCATTTTGGGGCATCTAAATATGCTGTGATGGCCCTGTTTGCACACCCGAAGAGTTTACAGACAAAGGCAGACAAAATCTCATTGTTGCCCTGTGTAAAAGAGGGTGATAATTTTTCCACTTTTCCAACAAAGAGTAATATGATTTTTGTGTTTACACAAGCCAAGTGAGAAGCTGTGGCAGAGCCACTGGATAAGCTCAGATGCCCTCTGTTCTTGCCCAGATCTACTTCAGACAAACATTTCTCGGGACTGGCATTGAACCAAAAGCCTTACTACACCCAGACCTCTACACACTGGGATGTACAGTTGCATTACATACCACTCTGAGCCACTAACCCTCTCACAGACAAATACAAGATCGGTGGGACAACATTTGCTCGTCAGCAAATCAAAGTGGTTGTTTCTTATCATCACATTGATCTCCAGGTATGTACTGTTTGATTATTTTTTATTGCTATGCCTTTGCTGGTAAGTGTTGGAGCTCACTGCTGTATACAACACCAGGTCCCCATCCCTCTCCTCTCTGAGGACAGGGATTATATCTGGACCCCAAAGCTGCCTGCTTGATAGAATTATGGAATGGTTTGGAATGGAAGAGACAATAAATATTATCTAGTTGCAACACCACTGCCATGGGCCAGAACACCTTCCACTACACCAGGTTGCTCAAAGTTCCATCCAACCTGGCCCTGAATGCTTCTGGGGATGGGACATCCACAACTTCTCTGGGCAACCTGTGCCAGGGCCTCACCACCCTCTGACTAAAGAATTTCTTCCTAAAAATTAAACTATTGCCTTTCAGTTTAAAGCCATTTCTGTTTGTCCTATCATTACATGCCTGTGCAAAATCTCTCTCCAGCTCTCTTGTAGCTCTTTAGCTACTGGCAGGCTGCTGGAAGGTCTCCCTGAAGCCTTCTCTTCTCCAGATTGAACAACCACAACTCTCTCAGCCTGTTTTCACTGGAGAAATGATCCAGCCCTCTGAGCATCCTTGTGGCCTCCTCTGGACTCACTCCAGCAGATCCGTGTCCTTCTTATGTTTTGGACCCCAGAGCTGGACACATCACTGAAGATGGGGTCTCAGGAGAGCAAAGTAGGGAGGAGAGCCACCTCTTTCAACCTGCTGTTTGTGATGCAGCCGAGGACCCGGGTGGCTCTCTGGGTTGTGAGCACACATTGCTGGGTCATGCTGAGCTTCTCGTCCACCAATGCCCTCAAGTCCTTCTCTCCAGGGATTTTCTCAATTCATTCTCTGCCCCATCCATCTTTGTGTTTGGTATTGCTCTGACCCAGGTGCAGGACCTTGCAGTTGTCCTTGTTGAACCTCATGAGGTCTGCGTGAGCTCAGCTCTCCAGCCTGTCCAGGTCCCTCTGGTTGGCATCCGTTCCCTCCAGCATGTCAGGCTCACCACACAGCTTGGTGTCATTGGCAAACTTGCTGGGGGTGCATCAATCCGCCTGTCAATGTCACCAGAAAAGATGTTAAACAACACTGGTCCCAATACCAACCCCTGAGGAACACCATTCCTCACTGGTCTCTTCCTTGTGTACCCTCTAGTGAATATATTCAATTTAATCACATTATCTCTTGTCTGTTATTTTCCTCTTCTGTCTTTGTCTTGCCAGCTTTATATCACAGTGAAGCACTTTTCTTTTCTCTTTTCTTTTTTCTTTTTTTTTTTTTTTTTGGAGAAAACGGAAGGAAAAAGTCATTAAATATATTGGCCTTCTCTAGGTCATCTGTACTGCTCCTGTTCCTCATTAGGTAATGGGTTTATGCCTGCTGCTGTCTTTCTCTTACTTTACTGTATTTATAGCACCTTTCTCCGTGTTTCCTAACACTCCTCAGTGGTTGTAATTCATTTAGCACGGCAACCTTTCTGCCCTACATGCTTATTTTATTCCTTGATCTCATCCTCAGTAATGTGACCTCATTCTCCTTTTTAAAATTATTCTTCTGGGACTATCCTATTCTTACCCTACCCTCTGGCTATCCGCAGCGAGTAGAGGTGGATCTTTTAACATGAGCAATATCCCCTGGCTCAGATGTTTACCGCCCACGAGGGCAGGTCCTCACCTCTGGCCGTGCTGAGAAAAGCTGTCAAGATGTGGGACCTCACTCAAACAGCAAGGCTTTACCCACCACGCAGCATTTAAGCTATTCCAAATGCTTCAGCACCCACATACAGGGAATAAGCCCTGTGTAGCAGGACCAGGGCAGTGATTGTCCCCCTGTACTTGGCCCTGGTCGGGGTTAGCCTCTTCTCCCATGTAACAAGTGACAGCACTAAAGCAAATGGCCTCAAAATGCACCAGGGGAAGTTTAGGTTGGATGTTAGGAAAAATTTCTTCACAGAAAGGGTGGTCAGGCTTTGGAAGAGGTTGCCCAGGGCATGGTGAAATCACTGTTCCTGGAAGTGTTAACAGGCATGCAGCTGTGGCACTTGTGGATGTGGTTGAGTGTTGATGTGGTGGTGTTGGGTTAACAGTTGGACTGGATGATCGTGGTCTTTTCCAACCTTAATGGTTCTGTGACTCTGTATCAGGAATACAGATGAAATCAACAACATCTGTATCCTGCGTTGCTGACATGCTGTGACAGCAAAGGATGGGAAATGGTGGGTCTCGATTCCATGTCCATTTCTGATAGCAAAGGGCAAGGGGCCATCCAGAGAGAAGGGAACAGGGTGGCACAGAAATGTCTCTGCCCACGATCACTGAAGCCACAATAATTTGCCCTCCAGTTTTCAAGTCTGCTGGATACCTTAACGTCAGCTGAAAACTTACTTGGTTTTCTTCTGCAGGAAGGATGAGCATTTGCCCGTGCAGACCCACTGTGGTGGAGTTGAAGGACACGGGTCTGCCCAGCTCTGCTCCTCCTCCCTGCTCACACAGGGACCAACACTTCCCAAAGCCCCCCACCCCGGTAAAGTCTGCAGTGAGTTAACATGACACTGCAAAAGTGAAGCTGTAAAAAAAAAATAAATTAAAATTTTAATATATATTTATCTACTCTGGCAAAACCAAAAGCAGCCGTTGCCTCTCAGTAAGGATAACTCAAACAGAAGTACCAGGGGCTTTACAAGTGTTCAGTCTGTCGTGCTGGTCCCTGTGTGTGCCGTAGAAGGGGGATGAGCAAGAGCGGTTCACCCAGGTTTCACTCCCCAGAGACATGAAGGGGTCTCAGCAACGCAGCCCCCACACTGAAATCCCTGCAGTGCTGAAACACCTCAGGCCCCCTTCATGTAAGTACAGTAGGGGTGGCCCTTGGAAACACTGGTAAGGGAACAATTAAAAAAAATTAAAATAAATGCAGATAAAGAGCTGAGCACAGGACACCAAAGAGAGCTGATTACAACCCACCAGGTAGAACAACAAAGTCTTTCTCTGTCCAGTTTACCAGAGTGATTCTGGTAAGACTTGACTTGGTCTCTCACCAGGTTTTCCTCCTCAGCGCAAGATGTCAAATAATTTGCAAAATGCTTGCAATTACATTGATACATGCTGGCTGTACTGGCCAAGAGTGGTTTTTGGGAAGTATGTTAATCCCATTATGTGCCTCCTCAAAACTTTTCCTGCAAATCCTTGGCACTCAGAAGCTGAGGGAAGGGAAAGCTGTTGTGATTTCTGCACCAGGGTGTTTTATTTCAGGGCACCTGGAGACAAACAGCTCCAGAGAGTGTTGTCTCTGTCACTAGAGACCACAGTTAATGCAGGGCCGTGAACAGAAATCAAACCCACTCATGGACCCCTCTCCCAACCTTCCTGGATAGAAAACTCATCTTAAAATACTTTAAAGATTCATTTTTAAGACTCGTTTGTCACACACATATTGGACTACTGTAGTGTGTTGAAGCATCAGTTTTAATATCACAGAAGCACTCTCCTGCTGACATGTCCCTCAAACCTCTCTTTATCCAGAAAAGATTTGGAGTCTATGCTTTCATTCTTTAAATTCACATGAACTCCAAGGAGTTTCCCAAAGTCAACCTAGGGCCTGTGTAGCAGATCAGCAGGGCTGATTATTTTTCATCCCACAGCTGATCCAGGCCCTGGTTGCTGCGTATCTCACCCAGGGAGAACTTGGGTGAACCAGCCTGGCCCCACCAGCCCCCGTATCAGGTTGTGTGAATGCAATCTAAATTCAGCAAGCAGCCCTAATTAGTGCTCCGTATGTTTATTTGTCTCACCGAAGATACGCACCGACCTAAGTAGTAAATCTCATCGTTGCATAGGAACTACAGGGATCAGCTCCTTTCCAAATGTGTCCTGGCCAGAGACCAAGACATCTAATACTGTGGGGAAAACACATATTGAGTGTCAAATTAAAGCAGCAGCAGCTCTGCAACAAATGGCAACTTCCTCCTGGAAGAGTCAACGATGGCTGTGACTGCTGATGGTTTTAAATGTACTTTCAGAGTATTTATAGACATGATTTAAAATAGTTCCTCTCACTCTGATTCCTGCTTTAACTCATACCCAACTGCTAAACATACTGTGGCTGCTCCTGCTAATAGAGACTCTGACAAATCACAGCCATGTATAGGTTTCCTTTCAGGATTTCCAATTTACTCTTTAATGGGAGACAAATGTGCCTTATTTGCTGACTGCTCAATGAGTCTGAAAAATTTTTCAGGCGTGCAATGGGATGGTGCTTATTAGAGCTGCTTGCAAACTTTTATTTGCCTAAATCTGTGTCATCAGGATATTCACTGGCACCTGGATGCTGTACTGGACAGTGCATCACTTACATGTAAATCAGTGTATTAGGTAAAAAAAATAGGAACTTCCTTGGAAGTGTTCCCATTTAGACTTGACAAGAGTCAGGAGCCAACATACTGAGCAGACAAGATGTACATGTAAAACAGGTGCTTTCCTTGTGGAGTTGTAGGATGGTAATTTCTGTCTGGCTTCCCATTGTAGTAATACACCACATAGGTGATCCTGGCACCTTCAGGTCCATTGGATTTCATGCCCCTGGGGTTTACTATTGATTATTCAGAGGGAGTCTTTGTTTTGGTGGCCATGCAAAGGAAACATGCCACTTTGTGGATTTGTACATGCATTTGGGGATTGAATTTTTTTTTTTTTTCCAGTGCGACAACTCTGCCAGGAAACGCTTCCAAGCGCAGGCTTCTTGATGTAACTATTTATTCTATCATCTGCTTTTCCACCTGATCCCAGACACTGGCTCAGAGGTGGGAAACATGGATTAAGGACAGGGGACAAGGGGAAATGCAGCAGGGAAAGAAGCAGAGAGGGAAACCTGAGGCAAGGGTGCTGGGGCATGAGAACAGCTGGAGGAGATTTGTAAAAATATAACATAAAAATCCATAGTTTTGGCCAGGGTTAGAGTGGTCTTTCAGTGGCAAATCTCTCTGTGTCCATCACTCTTCCTTCACAAAGGGAGGGTGGTTTGTGGGTGATGGGTTTTGTGTGAGCTGAGGGTGCGTGGCTGCAGATGCTGCAAAGAGCCTTCGGCAACAAAGAGCCAGATACGGAGAGTTTGATCAGAGTCAGATGGAGTTTGGGGGAATAAAACACCCCAAAATAGGTGGTCATTGGAATAGAAACAAAAAGAGAATTTGTACATTGACCCCGAACTCCTGTGACTGAAAAAGGAATAAACCCCTCATTTTTCCAGCATAAAAAACATATGTAGTTTTCTAGAGACTAAAAGGCCTTAGATCTTACTGCTTTGTCTTTCTTACTGCTGGTAGGGCATTCAGCCTTAAGAAAACCATTAAGAACACACTTTCTCAGGGTATCCGAGGCCTTTTACTATTCAATAACAGGGGGGGAAAATGAACTAATATTATTCTGTTGGTTTCACAAACCGAGAGGACTTTAAGGTTTTCCTCTCTGAAGAAAGTTTTACTTTTCAGCTCTCAACCATACCAAAATTAACCACATTTACTGCAGAAAAGCTTTGCTAGTGTTTAGCATGCATTTGAAATATAGAGGCACGCCAGATGAAAACAGCAGTGTGAAATTAGTGCACCAAGAGAAAAAGGCAGGGATCAGATCGGACCCTCTGGGGCTGGCTGCTGGCAAGCCTGCAGCGTGTGTGTGCTCTCCCCTCTACTCCCTGTGCCCTTGATTTCTCAGGCTGTTTTGAAAGACAAAAAGAAAGTTGGTAATCATACACCGACAGATGGTTCCTTGGTTAGTTACTCTTTATTTAGATGGAAGCAACTGCGATTCATCAGCTTTTTCTTTTTTTTTTCCATAGCTACATCATGGTGAACTTTCAACTCCTAATCTATTTCTAAGAAGTATTGTGTGGCAAGTGCCTATTAATAACAAACCTTAGGCTGACTGGAAATCTCCTTTTTCTTATTCATATTCCAGTCTCTGAGATGTTTTCACTCAATTTTGTTGCACTTTTCAATGACAGAGCTATCTAGAAAGTTTTCCAGTGATTGTCATATTAAACGTATTGCTTACATGACTATAATTAGGACTTAGATATTTCTTTCTTACTTTTGGACTCCCTTCCTTTAGCTAAATTGTGGACTGATAGGTAATGAACTGTTTGGTTTTTTATTTTGATCCTGAATGATTTTGATTGATTATTTTGGGGAAATACGCTTGTAGCACCATCCTACGCATATCAGAGTTAAGCTGTATCTGTGAATGGTCCTTTTGAATGGTATTTTACAGAACTCTGTATGCATTTGAGGTTAAGAGTGTCTCTAAATAACTTTGCTAGATGGAAGCCTGAAACAAAGGAATTTGGAAGGATTGGCTTAAAGCTGAAAAGTGGCTCTCTACAATAAGTAGAGAAAGCCTGTGTTACAGCCCAGCTCATGGCTAGGGGCTCATTTTCCTTTTGACCTTTTTGGGTTGATGTAGGATTTCATTGCACATCTTAGAATCAAGTGAATGGCAATTTCTCCAAGATTCACTAATTAATGGAAAATCCTGTTTAAAAAAACCCAGACTCTTTGGGGGCTTTTGTTTCATGTTTCCTACCAGACATCGTTACAGACCTGCACCAGAATTACTGACTGCAAACAAACTTGCAAACGAAGTAGGGTCCAAGTTTTCTCTTACAGGCATAGGGGGAATTTTCTCTAAAACACTTTTTTCAGCAACACAAACTCAAAATATCCAAACTGCTCACTTTTCCAGGTATTGAAGTAGGTTGAAGAAAAAAAGATTACTACCTTAATATTTTTAAAATACATTAAAATAGATTTGAAGAACAGAAGAGGACCATCTTTATACTTAGTTATCATAAAGCAGTTAATGCATCTCTGTTTATTATTTTTTAAGGAATTAATTGGAATTTTGCAAGAGAAAATCTCAGGGAACTCAAATAGTTAATTTAACATCTTTAGTTCTAAAAGAATCTGATCCAAGACTGTTCTAAATTATTTTATATCTGGACCTGATCTACCTTGAAATCAGTCCATAGCTTTAGGGATCAGAGCAGAATTCAATACCAAGTTCACGTCCCTCAGTACACTGCAAGTACAACTTTTGGGGGAATTCTTCACTTTTTCACATGCTGTTAACACCACCCAATATTTGCCTCAGTGTTTGTTCTATAAAAGGCAGAATGAGAGGAGGAGTCCCTTTTTCACAGTGGTTTTATGGATGTACCACACTGCAAGCCTTCTAGACAAGAAATGTGTGCACTGATTTCCCATGGGGAGAGGCACACCATTAGGAGACGGGACCACTGATGTGAACAACTCAATTCCTTGTAAACTGTGGTCTTCCCCATCTTCCTTTGGCAAAAAGCCCTCTTCTTATTGCAGGCAACTGGAAATGTCTTCTGTTGTTTTATCCTCAGTTCACCTCTCCGGACTTGGGCTTGCCCAAGTGCTGCCGAAAGGCATTAGGATGATGCCATGTTTTTGCATGGAGAAAGAAGAGACCACGAGAAGATGCAATGGGAGGTCCCATGGGCAAACCTATCCAAAGGCCTGGACCAGCTGTTACAAGGATTTATTTTGTGTATGTCCTGCCTGCAGGAGGGCCCAAGGAAGCCAGGGCTGTTGACCTTCTCCAACTCCTCATCATGAGAAATGGTCACATCCCCAGCCCTGAGCTCAGCCAACCTGCCCTGCAGGCGCCTCCCTCCCCTGGCTCTATGGATCCTCCAGCTGCCCTCCTTCTCCTCCTCTTCCCCTCATTGGCACTGATCTGAAACCCCCACGGGTCACACAGTGGGCAATGAGATTAAGGCTGGGATTTGTAAAGATGATGCCTTTTTAGACAGCTTAATAGGCCAGATGCTCAGCTGAGGATCAGGCCATCTGTCCATTCAAGCCCTACCTGTACCAAACAGGTTATTTCTAGCAGAACTGTTAAGAGAGAGAGGGAGACAATTAGGGACTGCAGATCCAAACCCGAGGTGCACACAGATATGGAAGGACCTCCCGACACAAAGAATGTGGAAGAGAAAATGAGAGATGATGCTCATGGCTGATGCAGGCACTAGTAAGAGGGAGACAATCCAAACTGCATACATGGCAAAGGACTTCTTTGGTCTTGCAGCAGATATTAAGGAGTCCAAGAGCCACCAAAAACCGTAATTATACTCACTTTAAAGGGCTCTGCACTGTCAGAGTAGAGTGAAGTGAGCCCCCCCGCCAAAGAAATGAGAATCAGGCCCTGTCCCCAAAGCCAGCTGCTGCTTTAGTGCAGTGATCTGTCTCCACACTCCCTGATAAGCAGTCTATGCCCCGTGACTTATAATAAAAGGGAACGATGGTCCCTGAACAAACCCAGCAAAGAGGTATTGATTTGCAAATAGTTTAAAAGAATATTCAAGGGTCATGAGCTGACCCTTTTTCAGCTCTGACATTTTATATCAGGGGGGATCCCATTGAGATGGGAATTCATATCCTAGACATTGTTTTGTCCTGTTTCATAAATAAGTTGAATAGCTTAATTGATTGACACCCACTGCACTTTCCCAGCTTCCTCAGGCGCAAAAGTACACTGCTGTTTTCTGCCATAAATAATATGAACTTTCAATCAGCCGCCAGGCACAAAAAGGAACTGAAAATTCTTCATACAATAGCTGCAATCTGGCATACGAGGCACTGCAGGGATATTTGATATCACCAGGTATTTATTTTCCTCTTGTGGCAGCAACAGCCTTTTCCTACCCAAATGACCTAAACCCTGAAGAAGAAATACCCAGGGGCCCCCCGAAAGGAGGAAGCCCAGTTTATCCCAGCATTTATATGTGTCCAGGGTTAAGAAACTGGTTTGCAATACTGTGAACACAACATAGTGAAGGACATGCTGGACCACCATCTCCAGTCCCTTGGAAGTGCTAATAGAGCATCTCTTCATTCCCTCTATACTCTGATCCAACTCCTTCGCAACCTGAGTGACATTTTTTGTCCCCAAGCTCCCCATTTGTCCCCAGATCTCAGTCCTCTGATCATTACAAACCTCCTCCTAATTTTCAATCCATGCTTATTTGTGCTTAAGTGAGAACAACCCATTCTCATGCTAGGTTTATCCTTTTACTTAAATTTCTCTTTTCCTCCCTGGATATTTGGGCCGCAGTCAATTTTATGTTCATTTCTCCTCTTCAGTCTCGGATTCACAAAGGGAAAGAAATGAGCTACACACTTTGAATCTCTTATTTTTAAGGCAATTTAATGGCCGTGTCTGCAATTCTGATGACTATTGGTGATGACTTGGGTAAGATATGCCCCACATTTTCAAAAACCAGATGCAAAAAGGAGTGTGAAAGTGTTGAGGACTTCCTGTTGAGAAAAAGCTGTGGATGTAAGTGCTTGCCTTACCTTGCCCAAGTTGGAAAGCATTAGCTTCTGACCTTCCTGGGCTTTAATTTCCTTGTCTGTAAAACAAAAAGGACAACACAGACCTCAATGGGAGTAATTTTTCTGAAGTGCTCCAAGATCTTCAAGTGAAAAGTTCAGTTCTAAACACGAAGCTCTTTTGTCTGTAGTTCTTTACGAGTTACTTCTTAAGCACAGCAAACCCTGGAGAGATGGCACTGAGCCAGACCAAAGCCACAGCAAGTTTCTCTGTTGATTACAGTGGGAAACCTTTATGCAAAAGGTTTCATAAAAGGTGACACACGTCCGTTGCTAAGACAGAGCAATAAACACCAGGAGAGAAAGAATACTGACTGAAACTGTTCTAAGGCCAAGTGCAAAGATCAGTAGTTTTTCTGTAGAAGCAGCAGCAAACAGTTAAGTCTATTTTTCTTGCTTTGCTTCAGAAGAAATCTCTCCAAGGATGATCACCATACACAGCCTCATCTGTAATTAATAAATGTTTGGAAGGACACTTTCCCACTCAACATATGAAATTATAGATGATCCCTTAATTCCCCAGACATTTGCAAGCCTTGTCTTGTCAGAATTGAATTTACTACAGCTGATTACCCTGAGAATGCACTGACCTTCTTAGCTCCTGCTGTGGTCTTTATTTTTTCCATGGCAGATAATATGGGGACCAGAAACTGGGGACTTGGTAGTAGGGATTATGTGATACTAATGAGACAAAGCTTATTGTTGATGTTAACTGTTATTACCACTGAAAAAAGTGCACAACTCCAGACAGATGGACTTCACTTTGTTATACCAGGAGGGAGCGAATGCATTTTGACAGTAGCAGCATCTATTTAAAATCTGGATCACATCTGGTGCCTCTCTGAAGCAGAGCATATCTGATCAATCAGAATTATGGCTCTTCAGTCTCCAGACGAGTTAGAAGAAATTCATTATCTGTTTTGAAGTGTGCTTCTCTCTCATCTCTTAAAAAAAAAAGAATTGTCATTGGATCCATTTAGCTATTGAATGAAAAAAAAAACAAAACAGTAATTAAACTAACCAGCAGGTTCCACATCTGAAGATATGATTAAATCTTTGAAACACCGTGCATGCAGGTACTTGGCTCATGCTAGGCTTCAGTCAACAATTTCTTAGCTGAAGAAATAGATAGCCTAGGACTTATCTCCGTTTCTGGTTAATTCATAAACTCTTGGAAATACCCACATGAATTTCTCCAAACTCTGCCAAGGGTCAAGGTTTATCTTTCAGTCACATTTAGCCCCTGGGCATGGGGCTTGAGAGATACCACCCAGAGGACAGAGGTGTCTCCATGGGACCTCCTGCTACCGAGGATGACATCCCTGTCCCACGTGCCCCCTTCTGGACCTGCTGTTTTGAATGCCGACACTGAAATGCTATGAATTCTACCCCGTGATGTCTGCTGAACCCAGAAAGATGGTGACAACTCAAAGCAGAATGCAAAAGGAGGGCTCCTGTTCTGGATCACTTCTTAATATTCTTTTTTCTGATTACACAGAGTTTCTGCTTGCCTTTGCTGATGACTTGATGACAATTGTCACAACAGCTAGAACGGAGCCACTGAAGTTCTTGTCATTGCTTCCCTCTTTACCACGTGTTTTCCTTGAAGTCTGCAAGAGCACAGTTCAGAAAGTGGCCTCGTGAAAGGAATGGACTTATATTTCCCTCATTCACAGCTTTTAAAAGAAAACAGAAATTAAAAGCTAAAGCAGGTGACAGAACCAAATTATGTTTTGAGGATGGGGGAACACAGGTTTCAGGTTCAAAAGTATAACCTTGAAAGAACAATTTAAAATGCTCCTCAACCTTTGGGAAATATTTCTCAAAATTCAGCGTCAAATTGTTATTTTTGACTCATGTTAATGAGACCCAGACAAAACACCTACTTTTGTGAGGGAGGTGGAGGCAGTGACCAAAACCTTCCAGAGCAGCATCAGGTGTGCAAGTTTCTTCTGTAGCAGTGACAGCTCAGGAGCAAATGATTTTGACTGCTGGTTGATCATGTCCAGATGGGTAAAGTACAAAATGAGGTTATAATGGGTGCCTGCCCCAGTGTTAAACTACCCTGAAAATCAGGCGGGGCGGCTCCAAAGCCATTTATCTCCCATGGGTGCAGGACTGTCATGGGAAAATTGGCTCTGGAGGATATATATCAAAATCTCCTGCGAGCAGTGCTGACTCCTCTGGAATTTCTACAAATCATGGATGACAACTTTCCAGCCAAGAAGTAAAAGTTAACAGTAACGAAGGTGGAAGAGATTATGTTTGATCCCTGTCTGAGTCAGTTAAAAACACATGGGACTTCAAGACAGCCAGTTTCGCAAAGCTGAAGCAAGTACAAGCCAGTTGTAAGGAGGGACTGAAGGCTAAATGTGACACCTGTAATGAGTAGTTTAAAATTCTTTTGCTAGATACAAAAAAGAACCAAATAACAATGACAAAACTAAGCTAAAACTGTAAGTGAAGAGAACGGCTTAAAAAAATCTACGATAAAAAATGGTGCAAAATAAGCAATAATAACGGATGGATGTTTAGAAGAGACGTGTTGTAAACACTGAAAATACACCCTGGAGCTTTACAAGATTAATAAGGAAGCAAAGGGATGCAAGGAAATACATGCAGACAGTAAGGGGCTGATGTTTGAGTCCATTGGGGCCAAGAGTAACCTTACCAATACCACAGCCCATGAATAGTAAGAGCGCCAGAGTAGTCAGCAATAATGCGGAAAATCAGAAGTATTTAACAAACACATCCATCTCCCGCCCAGTAGTAAACCTGACATATTTATACCACAAGGAAAAATTAATATTTTCCACTCCAGCCATAATCAAAATGGAAGTTAAACAGTCACTGCTAAAGTAACTTCTGAACAACCAGATCTGTGGCACCAGGATTACTAAAAGTGCAGGTTAGGAAGTTCCTTTTAGTAACTTGGGCTCAGAAGTGGCAGAAACTTGGGAGAAAGCAAATACTGTTGCAATGTTTGGACATGGTAAAGGAAATGATCAAATAAGTATAAATCTGTCAGCCTGACATGTACTAAGGGTAGTAATAACAGAGAATTTTATACAAGATTTAACCACTAAAGAATTCAAGGGAGTACTGTAAATAATATTTTGCAGGAATTTATGGAAAGCAGAGCTTCTAAAAGTTGCTAATATAATCACTCTCAAAGACAGAGACACACAGGACCTGTTGCTTTCACTTGTTCTCATCTCCAGAAAAGATGAAAAATATTCCCTTTATTTCCCAAGTAAGAAATATTTGGGAGTAAGAAAACTGCTACACAAAATTCAGATTTCTGTTCTTTGAAAAAACATCTGTTATCAAAATCAAAAGGACAAAGGAGATCCTTATTAGGGTTGGTACAATTTGATCTGATTTTTAATTTAAAATCATCAGCTGTAACGTGTAAATTTTTTAGTTAGTTGTGGTGATGAAGTAATAGGTTTTTGTTAATATTGTATTTTAAAAATGGTATAAATTTTTGAAGCAGTGCAATCCAGAATAGCTGGAGACACCCGTAGCTGGCCCAAAATAATCTTCTCCCCTCTATTTTCACATAGGCTTCAGTAATTAACCTCCAATATAAGGAAATAAAGAATCTGTGGAACAAGTGGAAGAGAAACAGTCCACTCCATCTAATTTCTGTCCGAGTCAGAGACAGGCATGGAGCAGGGTCTCCATAAATAAATGAAATGCTTTTTATATATATATATCTGTCATTTCTCTGCTGAAATAAGGCACATCAATTCCTTGAGCTGAAGAGATAAATTCCCTTTTTGCCCTGAACTTTCTGAAATAATCACCACTCCCAGATGGAGTGTGCAATGGCAGGTTACTCAGTTCAGGGATTGACTGGAGTTCATGTTGCCAATTGCTCTTTGCAGTTATTTCTGCGTTTTCCAACAGCCCTTTAACCATATGGAGACAAAACTCACTTTCAATCTCTGCACCATTGCACCTGTTTAAAACTATGACGTGAGGGGTGGGCTGGAAATCCTGGATTAGGACACAAGAGCGTAGCAAAGAGTCCAAATTTCCACTGTGGTCAGTGGGAGCAGAATCAGCACAGCCCGGGAGATCTGGAGAGCTGTTTGCCTGACGAAGACACTCACTTTGATCAGCAGGTTAAATTCCACGCAAGTCCCTTTAACATTGAATTTTTCAGAGAAATGGAGCCAGTGTTCTGCACCGGGAAAAAAGGGAACACTTCAATCTGTGTTTCTCTGTATTAACGTTTCTCCCCTGCACCCTCCAGAAGGCATTGCTTGCTGCTTTAAAGCAAATGATCTTTCAAAGACCCCGTTGCTCCTCAGCTTTATGGCAACTTCCCTGCTTCACAGCTTTGTCCTCTCAAAGTTTGATGTCTGATGGGAGCAGCCACCCCCAGAGTTTTGCAAGCGCAAAAGTAAGAAAGAATAAGTTAAAGCAAAGCTTTCTTAGTATTGATATCTCTCTACATTTGTTTTTCTTTGTGAATTTATTCTTCTTTACTTCTAGAAGTGCCTGTTGGCTCTTTTGAAGGAAGGAAGAGGACAGTGCTCTCCCAAATGCTGTGTGTGCCCTTCCAGCTCCGGCTGGGAAATAACACAGCATTAGAGCCAGGCTTGCAGGGCTTGCAAATCCCTTGTACTGAGACTGTCCTCCCCAGAGAGACGAGCTACAGCCACCTCTGTCTCGCAGCACAGAGCTTAGGAAATGATAAGCAATTTTGCTCAGGTCACCCTGAGCCATAACCTTGGGTGTGAACTTGCCCACCTGCAGGAACAGGGTGGGAGGTGCACATTTGCATCGCATCTCTGATCATCAAGATATGCTGCCAAGGGACTGTTTATAGGGACTCGCTTATCTCATTATAATTTGCAATATTCCAAAACACAGTATTTAAAGAAAAAAAAAAAAAAAAAGGACCCCAAACGGAGACAATACCCTGCAGCACCACCTCTGATGGTAAAAACCAGATTTTCCACACCTGCCGACTTCACACCCAAACCAACGTCTGTTTAATAAACAGTAGCAAGAGAAAAAAATACGAACTCTGGAGTTTCATCAACAGTTAGAGAAAACCTGTTAGCATGTCAACAATCAGCTATTTCTGCTCGATGACTGTCACGCACAACCACATGAGACCTTTCTGAGTTGTTCTTATTTGGGACAAGGGCACGATACAGGTGTATACTAATTTTAAAAAGCAATCAGATAGCTTGACAGGGATTGCATTTAAAGGAGTCTCATGGTGGAACTCAGACACAAGATTATCTTGTTCATACATGTGGTCTAAGCACATTTTCATCCCTGTTCAAGTTTGAATTTTAAAGCTATTAACATTAAGTTAGGCAAGATAAGGAGATTTTTAAGTGGGCTGACAGTCTTTTTGCTTTGCAAGCAATGCCAGTTGCCAATGATTAACAACTCACAATCTTCTGATCTTCATCGCTGACATTTCTCTTCGAAGTCTTGTGTTTCAGATTCTTTAGGTATTCTACAGAGCCCTACGAATCTTCCCATTTTAACATCATTCACTCACCTTCTACACATGCCAGGTATTGCATTGCTCATTGACTTGTCATCACAATGTTTAATAATGTAAATACTCCCTGGAAGAAAAAAAAACAAAAAAGAAAGCACTATTTTTAGTTTGTTTTTTTCACTGAAATATTTCATTTTGATTTATTTATGAAAAAAATAATTATTAACACTTTTATGGCCCTTATAAGAAGGAAACAGACCCCAAAAACATTAAAGAAAGAGACTGAGCTGGACTGACTCCTAATTCCTAACATCAAGTAAAAATTCAGGGTTGTGGCAGAAGTCAAGGTTTCTCCAGTTATGACTCCAGATTTCAGTAATCTGAGAACTTTAATAAACCTTGCCCAAACCCTCCAACTGTTAAGTCAGCCCACGAAAGAGGAGTCCCTTCCCCAGGGTCCTCACTGGAGCACTGTCTACCATCAGCTGAGGATGAGTCCTGCTCGGTCCCAGCGCCGCCGGGAGATGCTCCCCCTCCCAGAGCCAGCCAAGTCCATGTGCGTCACACTCCCTGCCTGCCCTTTCCTGTGCCCGTGCCCACTTGGCAAAGCCCCCAGCCCTTCCTCCAGCCCATGCTCCCATCACGCACAGATTGCAGCCTGAGCACCGCTTTGGCACTTCGAACGCACAGCACCTGTTTTGAAGGTTAACAGACAGTGACAAGTATAATCACAGCTTCTGCTGAAGTTTTAGCCTGCCAGCCAGCCAAATATGCTATTCTTTTCAATAGTTCTTTTCTCCCCGCACACCCACCCCACCACTTTGACGAGGCAGCATCACAGGCAGCTGCAGCATGCTGCATTTTGGAAAGGCAAGACACCTTTCCTTTGTCTCCTTCCTGATGGCCAGCAGCTCTCAGTGCCATCCCCCACCATGCCAAGGCACTGCACTGCGATGTTGCTCCTCAAAGATCACAGCAAGAGGATGTTCCAGCAGCTCTGCCCACCTTACACCCATCTGGGGGGCCACACAAGGCAAGGTTCTGTTTGGAGCTCCTTCCTCACTTTTCACCTTCACTGGCTCTGAGGTCCACGGCCAAGAGCAGTGACGAGCTGGCCCAGCCGTGATTGCATGCTGCAGGACTGGGGTTGGAGCTGGGGCCACTGCCAGGGCAGGAGAGGGAGGCTCATATAGCCTTGTCTAAAGGTTCCCATGATCAGAAAGTTCCTCGTAATCTCAGCCCTTTCATTTATCAGGGAGCATGCTTTGACAGAGCTCTTCTCCTCAGAAGTCTAGTCGCTTGTGCAGGAAGGAAGACAGGAAAAAGCCACTCTCAACCCTTACAATACACAGTTTACTGCTATTCATTCCTGCCACCTCACTGTGGGCACAGTTCCTGGCCATTGCAGTGTGCTCAAAAACACACTGCCCTAAACCTTCATAGTTTCAGCATCAGGCTTCTGCAATCTTCAGACCAGAAGCTCTTCTGAATTTTTCAGTTCACCATTTTGGTTTCATCTCAGCACAGAGAGACCAAGCTTCCTCATTCCATCCCTGGAAGAAGGTCTAAAGATACCTGCAGCACTAAGAGCATTCAGGGCCCATTTGAAGGTCCATCTGTATTACAAACCCTGCTGACCTGAGCTGAGCAGCACGGAGGACACAGAGTAAGGGTGCTTTCTTCAGGGCGCTTAACACGCTCTGCTATTGAATCCCAAGGGGAGAAAATAAACAATGAACCTGGTGGGTGTAATGCAGAAGAAAGGGGGGAAACAACAGGTGGTTGTTTCACAAAACAGGGGCACACAACTTTTTGAAAATACTTTTTTCAATAAAGCTGAAAAAAAGGCATCTGTAAATTCTCATTTGAGGGGTCATTTAACTCTGTCACGTGAAATAAAACAAATGTAGGAACATGGAAAAGAACCATGATGAGCTGACAGAGTCTGCAGCGCTCCTCTCCAGCAAAATCCATTGCTCTTTTCCACTGGAGCCGACATGGTTTCTGTAGGTCTACACGAAATACAGACCCCTGTCCCCAACCCAGCAATGGGGACAACAGCCAAGTTCATCAAGTTTGCAGCACCAGAAAGTAATGACAGGGACAGCATTTTCATTGTGGAATTCAGAGGCTCATGATGTAACTAGAAAAAAATTACATTATTGACATTTATGATGTGCCAGCATAAGAAAACTGAGAGGACTATTTCCTTTGGTGTGGAAAGGATGGGTAGGGAACAAAGTTTTTCTCTTTGCTGGCTTCCCAGCTACCTGGCAGGATCTGTAGATGAGCATGGCATTCTCCTAGTTTTGTGGAAGGTCCTGTTTCCCCTGTAACTTCCTGGCAAAATACCAGTTTGGGGGAATCCTCAGTTTCCCTACAGAGAGGAAGCTGAAGGCAGCACAGTTCCCAGTAACCTCCCTTACTTTCTCTGAGTTCACAGACCCGCCAGGGGATGTAGTCACAGGGCATCTGGAGTTGCCAGACGTCAAAATCCTGTGCCAGCTTTCCCTGACCAAAGGTTTCACTAGAGCTGCTTGGAAGGCATCACATCCCAGAAGACAAACAGGGGGTCTTGGCATGGGAAGTGGTGCTGAGAAGATGAACAGCTGTCAACAAGCCCAAATCCCACCGGCCCTGCGCAGTGAGAGGGCTGGGAGAGAGCAAGGAGAAGAGGAAGGTGGGATCAGATCCCACGCATTGCAGGGTGGCCTCATGGTACCTGGACCTATTGGCTTCAAGAGACAGTAGATCAGCCTGAGCAGATGCATCTCCTACCCGGACCACAGGGTGGGACAGGAGTCAAGGCATACAGCCAAAAATGCAGGTGATGGTTGCCTGATGGGGAGGTTCACAGCAGTTCATTGTTTCCCTGCTTCTGGTATGGAACCTAGACCCCTGCACATGCTAAAATGTTGGTACAAAAAGGCTATTGTGGATGCGAAGAAACCAGAACGGCTCAGCAAAACAGATCACAGGAGAGAAGAATTTATTTAAAGAGTGTTTGCCCAGGCAATGCTCTGTTTGGAGGCTGACAACCATACTGGGGGGAGCAGCAAGAGTTAAGTGCCAACTTCTCATCAGCCTTTTCCAACCACAACACTGCTGCTAAATTTAAACAAAATCTGTTCCCGTCCGTTCTGCAAGCCGTGCTCTTCCCTGTCACACACAAGGCGACCTGAACCTGATACACCCTCCCGACATTTATTTATTTATTTTCAGCCTGTTCACCTGGTGACCACCCATCCCTCCAGAGCCCCATGACCTCCAGGGCAGCTGGTGTGCCAGGGGCACCCAACCACCGCTGCACGGGAAAGGACCAAAAAATGCAATCAAGTCTTGGCTGAGGTGCTCCCACAGTCTTCAGGAAGAGTTAAGGACCTGTGTGATGTCCAGCTCCCATGGGCAGCCACGGGGGTACCTTCTCCGCTAGAAGTTAAGAGTCACACTCGAACCAAAGGTGATCCCAAAGAGAGGCTGCCTTCACAAATGTTTCTTCTGAGTCCAGTTCACCTTGGCAAATGGTTTTCCTCTCTCTGAGAGAGCAGAGGTGGAAGAAATGTCTGCTGAGAGCTGCTGTGTCCTTGCTGCACGACAGGTCAGTGACAAGCAATGAAACACCCCATCGACTGAGCCTGTGCTGTTAATTTCAAACCAGCAATACCACACGACTCTTCCCAGTATCACATAATCAAATGAAACTGAAATCTCCATTCCTTTTCCATCCCTCACTAATGCTGTTGGAATGATGTGTAAGGTAACACCAGGAAAGTTACTGCTGTAAAGCAAGCACCTGGGGTTTAGTTTGCATACTGCATGGGTTGAGGGTTATTATCCATTTCATATATTTCTTTTGTGCTGTATCAGAAGCAGAGCTTTTGAGAAAAAATGCATTTGCATACTGCCTGAAACTAACACTCTTATTTAAAATATTGTATGGTATATTGCTAACAAGACACCAGAAAAGTCCAAAACAGAAAGAACACCATTACCAAAGTCATAGGGCATGTCCTCAGCAGAAGGAAGAGACAAAACATACCTATATTCTACACTGGCATCCAAGATTTTCCCCATTTGGCAAAGACAAAATAGTGTCCTGATCACAGCATTTATGAATGAAACCCAAGATGGAAGGTGAGGCAGGGGGAATGCCAGGCTCTTTTATTTTCCCCTTCAAAAATTTCTGAAAGGAAATAATAATTTACAATACCTATTTCACTGGGAAAAAATATAAGGAGAGAAGAGAAGAGAAGAGAAGAGAAGAGAAGAGAAGAGAAGAGAAGAGAAGAGAAGAGAAGAGAAGAGAAGAGAAGAGAAGAGAAGAGAAGAGAAGAGAAGAGAAGAGAAGAGAAGAGAAGAGCTGGACCCCACCTCTTTGCATTTCTGCTTAGCTGACATTAATCAGCTAATTAATTGCTGGTTAATGCTGAACCACTTGTGTGAACATGCAAATGATCTACAGCAGCTACACAAGGCATATGACTGAAGCCTTCCTCCCAGAATAGTCTGGAAGCAGGCTCATATTTCTGATTCAATATCTGGTTTTGCCACAGAGGTTAAATAATTTCTGCAATACAGAGCTGGAGACAGCTCTACTGATAACTTGTCAACAGGTTAGCAGAGAGAGGCAAGTGCATTAGCCTTCCAGTCCCTGTGTATGGAAATGTGAATGCATTTCTGGGCCATTGCTCAAGCCCAAATACCAGCTCAGCACCACATGTGTTTGGAGCAGTAAACAAATAAAGCCACCTACACCACTTAGGAGTAACCAAAAATGGTGGCCAACAGGGAGCACTTCCTTGGCCCTTCAGGAGAAGGTCATAGCTGAGTTAAGAGCAGAGACTGGCTCCCTGGCACGTGGTTGAGAGCTCTGCCACACCACTGAGTCATTCCCCAACACCAGAAAAGTTGGATCCATCTCTGGTGGCCTCTCAGCAGAGAAGGTGACCCCAGCATGGGAGGCAGCGGAGAGAGGTCATCCACTTTCTTGACTCATCCCTACGTGGCACTTTGCATCTCCAGCACCACAGAGCAACAATCAGTGTAGGAGGCACCAGCCTTTTACTGAAGTGGGGCATCTCCCTCAGCCATGACTCTGCAGTTGGCTGTGCCAGACCTGCCCACAGCCACCCACCGCAAGGACATCATGGATACATCGATTTTAAATATAGAGAGGTGATCTACTCCCCCGCCACTGTGCAGCCAAGTGATGCTTAGCCAATTACACTCATCCGAGTATCCTAAGTGGGATATAGTCAGCATTTAAGTAGATCGTTGACAAAAATAGAAAATCAGAAGGACCCAGGAGCTATTTTGGTTTAGCCTTTGACTGTAAATGGTGTGGCTGATAGTTGAGATGACTGGCTCCATTACAAGTAAAAGCCCCATCTAGAGTAAACAGATGAACGGGCTCAAATAGACCAGCTTCTGGTTTTACATTTTTATGAGCCTTTTCCTATGAGAAATACTCCTAACAGGGTCTCCATTGCCTTATCCCAAGGTCCTTCACAAGTGAAACAATTAACTCCTCCTTTCACCAAATACCTTCTCTCCTTCATGTGTACCCAATTATTGATGTACACAACTGTTCTCAGGTGATGTCTTTTCATTCAAAACACCAATATCCACATATGAAAATACAGCTCATATCTTCAAGCAATATCAGAGGACTTGATTTCCAGGTCTGCACTAAACCATGCTTTGGAATGCAATATCCAGCCTGTGATCTCTGACTTAATATTTGCTTCCCACTATAACATTTGAGAAATGTTAATGGTTTTTTTTTTAACATCCAACACCTCTGAGAGGGAGGGAAGTGCTATTATCTCTGTTTTACAGAGGAACCCTGTTAGCAGAAACAAGCTAAGGCCAAGGTTATCTGAAATGTCTACAGCCCAACCAGAAACAGTTCTTCTGGGTTCTATAGAAGGTATTGAGAAAGGTAAGTAAGTTGGACTAAATTGTTCTTGGAGGCAAAACTTCCCCTGGCAGTAGAAGAATGCTTAACCCAAACAAAAAAAAAAGAAAAACAAAACCAAAAAAAAAAGCCAACAAAACAAACCACCAACACAAATCCCAGGGAATGAAAGCTGAAATAAAGCACTGAAATAGACAGTATTTTTTCCAGCTGTAAGTATAACCTTACCATGACCTCCCAAAAATGGGATCCTTCAGTCCTTCGTTCAAGAGTTTTATTACAAGCTCATTTGGAAACTATGAGCTTGATGCAAAATGATGTCGTATGGTCTGAACCACGTAGGAGGTCAGACTGAAAGATCATCATAATCCCTTCCAGCCTTGAAGACTATGACAGATCAGTGTCTTTCATATGGATAGTTCTTGCTCTGAGCAGATGCGGAATTATTTCAGCATTTAAGTGTTTTGCTGCCGGCTCTGATAGGATTCGCTGTTCCTGCCCTGCTGCCTCTTGCTCTTTATCTTCAAGAGAATGCCCTTCTGGTAAGGGCTGACACCAGCTTTGTTTTCCAGGCATTATTTTATTATAACAGGCACTATATCCAATAATGGACTGACACCTGAAGATAAGAGAGTGACAGAATTATCAATTTACAGTGTCTTTCTCAAGACAGACACATCCCAGAAACACTAGCTGAATATGTGGAGGAAATGCTTATTCACATTGCTCCAACCTGCCAAGGATTCTCCAGTACACCTGCCTGGGAAATTTCCAGACAATACCTGGGATGCCAGAATTGTGCTTTAGAAGATGACACCTCCTAATACATCACCTTGTACTGATGTCTCTTGCGGAGGAACCTACTATTAGAATTCAGCCTAATTGCAAAATTATGGAATAATTTAGGTTGGAAGGGACCTCTGGAGACCCCTTTTCCAACCCCACTTCGAAATAGGGTCACCTTCAGAGCTGTCTGCTCCACTTTTACGTAGAGAGTCCTCAGACTGAAACTACTGAAAGAAGAGCAGTAAGTAATGGAAACAAACTCTTCTTGCTAGTGGTAGAGGGCAAAGCAAAGCACGATTGTAAAGGATAGCAGAAGAGGTTCCCTGCTGCAACTCAGAAGGCTCAAACTGGCATCTTTGGGATCTGTAACTGGAGAGGGGCTAGAAACTTCAGCCTTAGAGGTTTCTAAGAGTTCATCACACAAAGGCTGCACTGGCCTGACCTCCTATGGTCAAGAGCCCTGCTTTGAATAGGAGGTTGGACTAGAGGCCTCCAGAGGTCCCTCCCAATCAGAGTGTCTGTGATTCTGTAAGTAGATGGTTCAATGGATCGATCAATCACTGGAAGCCAGCGTAAGTTTTGTAAAGCTAAGTGGTACCTCAAATATCCATCTGATATTTTTGAAGGATTTTGAAGGGTTGCCAGGCATGGGGGCCAGAGCCGTTTGGTTTTGAAAAGCATTGACAGCCGGTAAAGTCTCTGAAGGAATTATTGTTATGGATTATTATAAAGTCATACCAGATTAAAACACAGGCAGCTAAAAGAAGAATAAATGATGGTATGTATGCAAACATACACATATGGGTCTGTATTTTTGCTTATATGCACATTCTGACAAATGTAATAGAAGAGTTTCTGGAAAATATACCCAGTACCTTGAAACTTGTGCTGGAATTTCAGGTGTTTAGTGCAATCATAGTCATCTGGAAAGGGGATGAGCGATGGGTGAAATGACCAAGGATCAAGTACTAAAAGTTATCCAAGATTTTCAGATCTAGGCCTGAATGTGAGTAATTGTGGGGAGATGCCATGACTCTGAATAACTAGGCAATGAAACCACAGTTAAAAGTCAGTGACAACAAGCAGATTAATGTATGTGGGAGAAATCATCTTAGCCATGAATAGGAAAAGGACTGAGGTAATTGTGAATAACTGTCTGAAAATTCCAGCTCAGAGGTGTTAGTAAAGGGAGCACAAGGATTTACCAGGAATAGGCAGAAAATATAATTAATAGTCCATTGCACAGCCTCAAATTTTTGAAATTTTAGCCAGCCCTGCTAAGCTGGCTAATCAAGATTTCTCCACAGCAAAACTACAAAAGGTAGCATGAAGGGAACCACTGATCAGAGACCTGGAGCGGCATTTGTGTGTCAAGTGACTGCATAAACTCTGCAGCTTGCAAAGAGCTGATGCTGGGATGGGTCCCCAGAGCCATGACACCAGAAACAGGCTGCTCCATCTGTAGGTTTACCTTCCCCTGGCCCAGGTTCCTTGCCAAAAGCACAACTATGCACAATTCACCCCTGTGCACCCAGATGCCCCCCACAACGTGTGCAGAGGTCAGACCAAATAACAGCCTGACACCACTCACGTATTTCATTGCAGGGGCCAAATTACACACATGTGGCAAGGTCTACCAGAAGCCTCCAATTTTAGCCTGCAGAGGTAGGTTGGGAGAAGGGAAGGAAGCAAGAGACAGATCTCTGACTCACAGGTGCTCAGGTGTGATAAGAATAAAAGAAAAATGGCTCAAAACCAGCTGCCTCCCATGATGGGACTGTAACAACAATGTAGTGTTTGAATTATTATTAGTCTTTGGCATCAGGAATGGCAGGGATTCCAGTTTAAGGCTGTTACTATTTACTTATAAATAGTGTCAGTGGGTGGAAACTCCTATTTCCACTTTTGTAAGACAAGTAATCATTCTAGAAATGTCAGGGTGAGGGGATGTGACAGGTTCAACAGCCTGGAGGATGAGATCTGGGCACCAAGAGCAGTGGAGAGAACTGTGTATTGCATGGGCCAAATTTGGGCTGGTGTACAGAATTTGACTTGTTTATAAGTGTTTCCAGGTAATGAATCCAGTGAAAGAAAAGCAGTCTGCTTCTTGGGTCAAAAAAGAGCTCTCTCCAGGTCTGGGCCATGTGTTGCCATAAGAGGCAGGGACCTGAAGCGCCAAGTGCTCTTATGACAGCTGGACAAATTCATATTTGGTGGACAATCCTTTCTAGAAAGACTTTCATACAAAGTACTTAAATATGCTGGAAGATCTATGATGTAGGATATGAAGAGCTAGGAAGCCAAAAAGTTGAGGTTCGTAGCTCCCACCAATGCTCAAGCCCGGACACTACGCACAGACCTGGAGCTTTCGGTAAGTTAAGCATCATCCAAATGGATTTGGGCTTCTACTCCTGATGTAATTGATGTGAAAGTCACAGAAGGCAACTTCCTGACAGTGATATTTTGACTTCAGCTTCTTACAGAATACTAAAGGTCTGTTACAGAGTCTGGCAAAACCAAGCAATCCCACTTCCGTGTTTTAGTTGTGCCTGACAGGTTTTAGAAACCAAAACCCAACCGCACAAAGTTTTGCAAGCAGAGAGTGTGACAGGAAAGTTGGCCAGCACCCAATCCCATCCTGACAGGGGAAACTGTCTCAGCTGTTTCTAAAACTCCTACTCAGTTCACCCAGGCACCGAGCAGCTTCACAAGTTAGTCATTAACCACCTCACCCCCACTGAGGTGCACACGGGGGACAATAACCTCGTGATGTGGCTCTCTACAGCAAAGCGCCTTGCAGGTGCTTCGTGGATCCAAATCCTCACACGCTCCTCTGGGCTCTTGCACAGAAGGGAAAGGAAGGAGTCTTGGAAGGAACCTCACATGATGGTTTCAGTGGTACTGCAGCTGCCAAAGAGGAGTCAGGGTCCTCTGTGGGTGCAGCCCCAAGTGACGAAGGGGAGTTATAGAAAGTCAGCTGAAGCATTGCAGAACCTGAGAACAGCTGCTGGAAGAGGCATTGTGAGGCACTGCCCACTGGAAGGAGTTCACCAAGGGCATGAGGAAAGAGTTCCTCCTGCACCTGGAAAACACTTAAATCCCCATGTTGTGTTGTAAACACAGGGGATCAAGGCATCAAGGCAGAGAAGAGCAACAAGGCAGGTGAAGGGACTAGAACACACGTCCTATGGGAAGTGGCTGAGGGAGCTGGGGTTGTTTAGTCTAGAGAAGAGGAGGCTTAGAGGTGACCTCATCACTCTCTAGAACTCCCTGAAGGGAGGTTATAGCCAGGTGGGGGTTGGTCTCTTCTCCCAGGCAGTCAGCAATAGGACAAGGGGGCACGGGCTTAAGCTGTGCCAGGGGAAATTTAAGTTGGATATTAGAAAAAAATTCTTTACAGAGAGAGTAATCAGGCATTGGAATGGCCTGTCCAGAGAGGGGGTGGATTCACCATCCCTGGAGGTTTTTAAACTGAGATTGGACGTGGCACTGAGTGCCATGATCTAGTAAACTGACTGGAGCTGGACCAAGGGTTGGACTTGATGATCTCTGAGGTCTTTTCCAACCCAATCAATTCTATGATTCTATGATCAAGGAATGGAAAGACTCACGGGGCTGGAAGAGGCCAGACAGAGGGAGACAAACCCTGGTAATTCAGGCACACACCAGAGTCCTGGCTCCCTCTTCTTGTTCCAGTTGCGTATTGTTACAACCACACCATGCCTTCAGTCTTCAGGACAAGTTGTGCATTGCACCACTCATTTTCGCATCCATTCTTATTTTCAGAGGCCCGTTAAATCTGGAAGGGCTGGTGTTGGAATCAGACTGGGAATAGAACACATGGAAGATGACCAGCCCTTTTTGTTCAATTTCACAGAGATCTACTTTGACAGAGCTGGTGTCTGCCATGGAGTCCTGGGCCCATTGTCCCCTCTGAGCAGGACAAGCCTCATTAACACAGGGAAGGATTTCCCCACCACCTTCTGGCACTCGGGGAGGCCGCATTGGAGAGAACAGTTGACTAACTAAAGGTTTCCCTCCACTTCACAGCAGTGACATTACGGAAGGAAACAAACCAAAAAGTGACAGTGGGCTGAGATAACACCCTGCACCCCAAATCCCTCTGGTGGGCAGTGGCTGTGCTGGTACCCACTGTCCTCTCTAAGCGTGGTGTGGCTTGGCAGCTGGCCTGTTCTCAGGTGGAAATGGGGTCCAGCCATGGCTGTGTGGTGAATTGAGCCCCCTCAAGCCTCCCTGGGCGCCTCAGGCCTCGCTGAGCCTCACCACGGGCTCTGGAGGAAGGAGTTTCACTTCCATCTGGCAGCGCTCAGTGCAACAAATCAAGCGACGCCTTGTTAGTCTTAAGACAAAAGGGGGGGGGGAAGAACAAAAGATCAGAGCGGGGCTGATTTCTGTCTTCTTGGCCTCCCCGGGGCTCTTTCCTGTTTATGGAAAGTTTGCTGAGGGCTACGGATGAGCCTCAAGTACAACCTCTGCTCCAGACAGCCTCCAGCGCTTGGGAGAAGGAAATGACTCCAAACTTGGCAGCGCGAGGCCGGTCTTTGCCTGCACGTCCTTCCACTCGCTGGGGAGCAGAAAGCCAAATGCCTCAGAAGAGGCATTCAGAGCGTGGCTTTTTGCCACAGGCCTCCAAGCAAAGGCAAACACCCCCTGAAGCTGCGGCTCTTAAGAGGATGGAGCCAACCCTCCAGTCCAGCAGTCGTGGATGTCGTGCACACCTTGGAATGAGGCCGCTTTGCTGTGGTACTACACAGGGTTTCTCATAAAAGCCTCTCAAAGGGAATGAAAATCTCACCCTTCAAGGCTGCTGAGTTTGCTTGTTGTGCTCACCTGTGAATGCTTTTAGGCTGCAAACCTCAGGCGTGCTGCCAAACAGCTGCGGGAAGACTTTGCCCTGTCCGGATTGCATTGGCATGGCAGTAGCCTTTGCTGTGGCACTTGCAGAGCCCTTGCTCCTGCAGCAAAGGCATTCCTGCAGGGCTCTGGGTTGAGGTAATTTTTTTTAAGCAGGAGAAAAACGTTGGTTTCCAAACACAAGAGCCACTTTTCCCTCAGAACAGGCAGATCTGCTTCGTGATGCCCTGGCTTATGAGCACCAAGAAGAGGCTTTGGAGCATGTGCAAGAATCTGGTGGCTCTGCAAGGACACCAATATGTTAACCAAATCACTCACCAGTGACATCTGCTCACCCTCCCCTCCAGGCCTGGCAGAACAAAGTCCTTCAGGAAACGTGGTCCCCCTCATTCACTGCAGGGGATGCCAACCCAGATGGGCATCAAGATCCACATCCTCATCCCACCAGCAGTGCTGCCCCAGGCAAGACACAAGGCTCAAGGAACATTTTCCCTCTGGGACTGAAGCGTGTTCCTCTATGGAGTGAGGGGCCATGGCAGGAATGGAGAGGAGAGGAGAGGAG
>VWZG01006009.1:104292-126588 GCA_013396735.1 Grallaria varia | reverse complement strand
GAAGGAAATTCCCATAAGATAAGGCACCACCACAGATAAGCACAGATAGAAACAGGAAAGTGTTAATTTCAAGGCCTAAAGAGAGGTTAATATTTGGAATTAGCACACCAGACAGAATTGCACTGTGCAGACTGTAGGAAAGTGCAGATGGCAGCAATAGGAAGCCAGGCCGGGTAAGGCAGGTCTGGGTAACCTACCCAGACAAAAATTCCCACTTGCAGACTGTAAGCATGCCGAACAAAATTCCCTGTATGGCAAACTGTTAGAAAAGAAACAAGTCCTTATGTACATGCCAACCCAAGCTGTGGGAATGACATCTCCCCCCTGGAATGCCTAGGGCTTGGACTGTATAAAAGTGGCATCCCAGAAGCAACATTTTGGGACACCCATCACCAAGCAGACCAGGATAAAGAAGGACTGTCAGGACACCACAGGGTTCCACATGGTAGTGATATATTTACTTAATTTCTGTTTCACTCTCTGTCTCTCTTCCCCTCTCCTTCCCCCTGCCTGCTTCTCTCTTTCTCTCTCTCTCTCTCTCTCTCTCTCTCTCTCTCTCTCTCTCTCTCTCTCTTTCTCTTCTTTTGATCTATATAAAACTGCTNTTTACTTAATTTCTGTTTCACTCTCTGTCTCTCTTCCCCTCCCCTTCCCCCTGCCTGCTGTTCTCTCTCTCTCTCTGTCTCTCTCTCTCTCTCTCTTTCTCTGTCTCTCTCTCTCTCACATTTAGTGTTAAATAAAATCCATACTATTGACTTTGGTGTATGGTCTTGTTTGCACCTTAATTCAGGCAGAAGCATATTTAATAATTGGATCCTAACAACAGGAATAGAGATTTCACATAGTTGTGCAAAGTATAAAGAAATAGCATTAAACACAGTCACAGCAGTTGAGTTTCAGGGCCTATTATACCTTCTCTTCTGCCTGCAGTTTTCAGCCTTGTTCTGAGCAGAGCATATTGACACACCAGACAGGCACACAGTCCAAACAGACAGTTAGGAGTGCCTATAGAAAAAACTGAAGTCTCGGAATACCTTTGATTCAGTGCCTATTTTGTGGAAGCTCCAAAATATCTAGTTTAAGTGGTAGGATGCCATACAACTTTATATCAGGCATCTGCAAACACTATTTATATATAAACGTACATAGTATGTAGAAATATCAATCAGAAGAATACTGATTGTCTAAATTAAGGTTGTTAGTACTGGCTTAATTTGGCTGCTGTATGCAAATGCGTTATGATACAGACCTAAATTGCAGAATGCAAGCTACAATTTTCACAGAAGTCCCCCTGCATTCACTGCACAGACCACTTAATATTTTGTTTACACCTCTTAGTTTGCTTAGAGATTTCATAGCTCATTTACTGTGCACTGTCCAAATGCCATTGACCTCAGAACTGTGTTTTGATTCAGAAAAAGCCTCTTCCTGGACTCTCTGTATATGGTGTTTTTTTTTTCATAAACATTATTTCAGCTCTGTAACGTTCTTAAGAAAATAAGGGGTGTTATATGCTATAGTTTGGTGTCAGTGACATTTGACAGAGCTAATGATGAAACCTTTCTTCCATCTCCTGCTGGCCTGTGCATTCTTATTCACATTCAAACCCCTGGCAACAAAAATTGTATGAATTCTACAGAGTAAAGGCATTACTGCTGCAAAGTCAGTCCTGCCACAGGTTCGGCACATTCATGGAACAAATGGTTCAAGAATTTCACAGAGGTGGGTTAACATGGACATATAAATAAGGGCTACTACAAAATATGCTGGGACAAGACATGAAAATGCACAAGGAATATAAAGTAGGCATTATTTAAGTTTTGAGGACACCTTTGCTATGAAAAGAAAGCATATTAATACTGAATATAACATCCATTTTCCTTCTCTTTTAAAGAACAAACTGAAAAAAAAAGAGAATGGCATCTTAATACATCATATATTTACTTTTGTCTACATCAGGACTGAAAAATTTAACTTTTTGGCTTTGGCTGGTTGATAATTGTCATAAAGCAGTAACAATAGTAGGTTTTGACAATAATGTGCTCCAGTGCAGAAAGAAACGGGAGTTTTTGAGTCTTTTCTTAACAGCTGAAGAACAGTAAGACATAGACTTTTGGGCTATGGAAGGACAGTGACCTCAAGGACCATTACCTTCTCAGTCTCTTGTTCACCTGAACTTCCTGTGTAAACCTGTCTGCAACCAATTCCAGTCTTGATTAATTTGATGCAAAATGCTACTTCCTGCCCTGACTTCTGGCCCATTACAGTTCTGCGTGCTTTTCCCGAACTAAAATGTCTCTATTCTGACATTATAGAAATGCAGTACAAAATGCAAAATTTATTTCAAATTTCTTTTGACAAAAACTTCAGTGAATTAACACTTGGTGTTAAAAAAAAATGAAAAAATTTGCCTTTAGCAAAACTAGTTTCCTTACGTATTTCAAATGGATGCATATTCAGCTGTAAGACTGCAAGGTGCTAGTAATATGTGGGAGCATATATAATCTTAGGCAGTATAACCAAGATGTGTGAGTAGTCCTCTGACAAGTCTGTCCCTGCTTAATACAAGTGAATGTCAGGAATTACAGCTTTACATGTTTTCAATTAATTGGAAAAATGCATGAGTATTTTTAAGGATGTCATATATTAGTACAACGTACAGATGGCTGCTGAAAAATGCAGGTTCAAATAGTGGGACAATGGATCACATTTTCAAAACCAAGCTAGGTCTTCAGGCTAAAGGTGAAATCTTCAAAGTGTAAGTAAAATCCAGTTTAAGACAGCTAGTAGTTACACTACTTAGCCGTGTATGGGAAATGCAGATCTAAATGTAGATGTGAAGGCAAGTAGGTAAGCATATGTAGATGCCCCGGATCTTGGATTAATATTCTGTTTCTTTTGACTTTTTGCAAAAAAATGATAGTCTTTGATTTCATTCAGTCTCACTTCTGTCATTCTTCTGCTGCTTCCCTAGGTAGCTTCCTCTTTGCATCTCTGAGCAATCTGTTCCCTGCCTGTCTGGCCATCTAGACTGCCTGCCCACGAGAGTATTTTCAAGTATATTTTGTGAGAAGAATACATTCAGATAGCCATAGTACAGGAAGAAGGTGGGAGAACCTGTAGGGAAGGACAGTCATTGTTTCTGGCACACCATTAAACAGAAAATAGCAATGACTAATGCTGCCTTTTGTGAACATAAGGAGACTTACAGGAATGTCATCTTGAGCACTTTCATCCTCTGACAGTGATGTATCACTAATAAAAGAGTCCTTGTTGCGAGAGAACTTCCTTCGAGGATGCTGCCAAAAGGTCATTCCCCCCCAGCTAATGTGCCTGTGGATTTGCATCCATTGCTGGTGTTCTTACCCCACAGAGGGAACTTCTTGGTCTGTTTTAAACTGCTGTCTCAGTTTCATCATTAAAGAAACTTGTTCCTCATTCCCTGCCAGCTGCTGCCATTATTTAGCTAGACCTTTGCCCATGAGAAGCTGTAGAAGAAGGGAAGGGAGCATGCTAAGACATAGACCTGATTGATTTTAAATTGGCACACGCTGTTATCTAGTAACTGAGTGGTCTGTTAAGGGTGATGTGCTCTGTGGGACAGAAAACTATGATGAAAAAGACAAAGTAGCAGAAAGTAGAGTAGCAGGAAAATAAATAGGTATTTCTCTCAAGACTCACATATTGGCTTTTCCTCGCTTAAAATCTTCCTATGGGTATCACAGGAGTACACACATTCACACTCACACATGAATTCTGTGTATTCTGGTTTCAAGGATATTGAACAATTCAAAGTCAATGTGTATAAACTAATTTTTTCCTTTATCTGAAAACTTATGCTTCAGCAAGAGAATACAAAACCAACTGACATTAAACAGTTATTCCCTGTGTATTCCTTAGCCTATGACTGTATACCTTTAAATATTGTAAAAATAAAAACATCCCTGGAATGAGAAAATGGAGCTTCAAAACTAAACCAGGTGACTTAACTTGTAGATAATGTATATTTGAGTACATTACTGAACAAGCAAAAAGTACAAACAGGACAAAGGTTAGGTGAAGACATGTCATTTCATTTACTGAGATGCAAATGCTATGTATTATACAGTCGTTTGACATTTTGATTTGTACTGAAAAGTGGTGGTACTATTCTGTTTTACTGCTAAACAGAAGTCTCAGTGTTCAGATTTTATTGAAAAACATACTCAGGTCTCTTTCTCATACTCATTCACACTCTGAGGACAGGAAAAGCCTTCTAAATATTTCCAGTAAGTTGTAAGGTCACAAATTTAAACTAACCGAAAACTGGAGGTTCAAAATGGAACCCCTATGCTGTCTGACCATTTTTTCTGACTAATATTACATATGAATTAAAAAATCTGTTGACTTTTTCCCAGAGTTCAATTTATTGTGATTCTTTTTGTAAATAACATCCCTATATAGATTACAATAAAGCCAACAATTGACGTTCCTTATATTTAATGTCTGTGAGCATGGAAAATACATTTTAAAACAAGAGCATGGCTAATTCTGAAGTACTTACCTTTGTGTTGTTACAGAAAATTAATGCAATCAACTGACCTTGAAGATTTCCATGCATATAGATTACTTTCTAAGCAGTATGCATATAAAAATGTTCTGTTGATTTTAATGGTGTGAAATAAATTGGTCCTGTATGTTGAGAAATTTGATTAGTGGACAGCTAGGAGAATAGTAGCTGCCTTTTAGAATGCGTGTATCTATACCTTAGTTTAGGAAGCATCCCTGCAGTACTGCATGTCTAAACGAAACTGTGCTGGGGAAATAAAGTAGTAGATGAGACAGACTTTATTGTTCCATGAGGGAATAATATGTGCCTTTAAAAATCAAATAATAGTAAAGGAGAAGATGCTGTAATGTTTGTAATGCTGTTATACTGAGACACCATAACAAAGCAGAGCTAAGGTGAAGTCCAAGTCTTAATTGTACACATCACTCTTAAAATGTTGAGACTTTCCTTAAAATTCAAATAATTAATTTCTTAGATTTAAAGACTCCTTTTTCAGTTATTGCAACTTGTATGGAAATGTTTTAACACTGAGGTGTTAAATCGTGCACTTATCCTCAACTCCTTTTTGAAACCATTTTGTTTTGCTCTGTAGCATGCAGTGTTTTGTTCTGAAACTTAACTACAGTAATCAATACTTTAATGAATTCAGTAATGTCTGTGTGACGTTCCTCTGGGTTTGATTTAAGTATTGTGAATAGTTGTGGTGGGCATATAACTGATACTGGAGATTTTTTTTTAGTTTACTTTGGTTTAGTTTATATAACATTTTACATGCTAAATGTCCAAGCTCATATAAGGAGCTCAGTGATTTAGCAGTGTCATCAGACTATGTGGGGATTAATTATGCTCAGGTTAAAGACCATATATGGGTGCTTTGTGTATATGACACTTCCTTTCTTTGGAGGGAGGAACAAACAAAACCTTAGTTCTGTGGTGTATAACTTGGAAGTAGTACCTCTCTGCTCAGTTGCAGTCAACACCTAAGTTCAAATTCTTAACTAAAACTGGAAGCTTTTGAGGAAGAAAGATCGTCATTTTATGTCTATCATTTCTCTGCAAATATGAAAACTTATAATGTGCACAAGTATACCCAGATTTTTATTGACATAGATTTTAGGGAAAATGGAGCAAGCAAGTATCTAAGGTGCATGGGTTTGCACATACATTTGTGTGGCTCTGTAATCAGTAACAAATCATTTTCCCTGGCATAAACCAAAAATTTTAAACAGATGAAATTTATATAGATAATGATACTAGCCAGTATTGTCAGTATTGCCTAACCCTAACTCAATCCCATTATCAATTTGGGAAAACAGAGTTATATAAGAAAGCAAAGCTGAATAATTTTAAGGTAGCAATTTTTTACTCTGAGACCTTACTTTAGAAAAAGGTGGAATGTTTTGTTCAAGGATAATACCAACTAACTCTTTAAAAAACCTTAATTATGTGCAAATAGGGTAAATATATTGTACTTATCAAATCCTGCATAACTTGAAGATTTTAAAAACAATCCTGTAAGTGTTTACACACCTGAGGCCTTTAACACAAAGGCAGTGGAAAATTTGCCCCACGTAAACAAAGAACAAATTATTTGCTGTTCAGAATTTGTGTGGGTTTTTTTTAATAGGATGGGATATAGTTTCTGCATATGCATTTCCTTGGAAATGCCAAAAATGTTTGTTTAATTATCTTGTAAAACATCATTAGATATTATAAACCCTGTAGAGGTTTTGGGGCTAGATGTAAATCCATTGCAGATATGCAAATTATTGACTCCATTATTCAAAGAATGAGTCTAAACAGTAGTGTACTTCATCTTTAAAATAATTAATAAACACATTCTTTACCATCATCATCTTAATAACAATGATTATGATGACAATAATAGCAACAATAATATTTTGTTTATAAATGGTGAAACTTTTTAATCACTTCTTAAAATGCAATGTATCCTTTATATTATGAGAAACGTCACCTGTATATTTGAAAGAAACATTTTCAGTTCTTGTAAGCTTAAAATTAGACCAGGCAGCTTTGTTTGGCTTGCGCCTTTATGTAAGTCACACTCTCCTTCTGCTCAACCTGCTGCTCTGCTCTTCTGAGCCAGCGGGGCATTCAAACATGCGAACCATGTGCACTGCAGACTTCAATAGCAAACACTGGACAGCAGCTACTTTGAAGGAGAAGAGACTTGCTTCTGACAGTTTCTGTGACCTACTAACATTTTATTTAGCTTTTGTTTCTGGATAATTTTTTCCAGGTAAAGCGAGAAAAATATTTTGAAAATTACAGGTACTGAAGTGGAAAGCAGAGCTCTGTCTTCCTGACTGTTTTCCTCTTGTTTTGCAGTTGCCTTGTATCTTTATTGGAATAAAAGGAGTATGGAGCTCTTGAGGAAGCATAGACTTTACCTGCTTTCTCAGTTTGTTTAAAGGGCATAGCCAGCAGTGCTGGGAATAGTCTCAAAGGAAGCAGTTAGCTGGGAAAGGGCATGGGGTGAATGTTATAGATCTCTGCCATTCTTTTGTTCAACTTCATTTTACGTACATTGAAATGAGAAAAAAAAGAGGTCTCTAAAGCTTGAGTAATGCCAAGGAATTTCAGGCAAGGAAAGGTGCATTTCAGCCATAGAGAGATATGACTGATCTAACCAATGCAACATGACAAATATGCTGTAAAAGCACATATTTCTCAAGCATCTTTTATAATGTTTCAGCATATACTAACACTATTTTGATTTCTGAAAGATCTCATTTATTCTGCGGTTTTTTATCATTAGTTTTCTCTTAGGACTCAAAATTTTACATTTGCAAAATGTTTTCATGCAAATATCATAATATAATGCATTACAGTCTCAGTCGCTAGTGAATCAAGCCAAGCCTAAATGACAGCCACAAACTTTAAAGCTCCTTCTTCCATACCTGTTTGAAAGATAGGATGGATTGTCTACTGTTTAAATGCAAATTAATGTGCTGTACCTAGGGATGTGAAGAGTCTTCAGAGTTGTCCTGGGAGCACCATGAGATTTTGTCTCACCTTGCCCTTCTCACCTACACTAAGGGTTTTCAAACACAACCCTAGAAAAGTGCTGAACTCAGACTGGCAGGCAAAGCTGATTTTTTTTTTCCCCCAAGGAGAAATGTGAGTCTTTGACAAGGTGATTAGTAAACCTGGGGAATTGTTAGGAGACCTTCTGTTTTTCAGACATCTGTGGACTCATTTCACTTGTAATTTCACATGTAATTTAATTTTTATATATTCTCTAAAATACCTCATGCCAATCCATTTGCCTGCCTTTAAAGTACCTCAGTGATTTATTTTAGAGTTAAATTCTTCTCTCAGAATTGTAAAGAATCATAAATATAATTCTAATCTGAACAAATACCCACTTTGTCACCTTGTGTGAGCCAGGGGTGAAATTCACAAGAAATATATAGAGATAAGTGGATTATAACTCAGAATAAAACATATTTCTCAGTACTATTTTCCTCAGTTTTCTACTGCATATAAATAGATGTCTGAGCATCAGAGTTGTACCAAACTAACAAAATCAATTTAGAAACTGATCTAGTTAAATTGGTAGAAACTTTATAGGTAGACTTAAGTGAAGTAATTTTGAATTTATGTAGAATTAATTCAATTTCAACCACACTTAAACTATTCAGGTGGAACAAGTAAATTATCAGACTATTCTTATCCATAGGTTAGTACACCGACAGCAGGGGTTTTTACTGGTTTCATATGGAAAAATATATTTTTTGTGAAGTTTGGAAGTAATTTTGATGATGTCTGAGCTAGAAACCGCTTTAATGTTATCCGTTCATATGGAAGAGACACAAAACAGGTTCCCAGTTTTACTTCACATTTTCAATATATATACAAACCTGTATACAATTACTTTCTCCAGTACGTTTAGTCCTACTTTGGACAAGCACAAAGCAGGTCAAGGCACTGGAAAAACAGGCTGCAAATATGTTGGAAACATGAAGATAAAAGCCAAAGTGGTGACCTTGTTCTCATTGTCACAGTAACAGAATGTTTGACCCTGCTATTTTGGGTTCTCATGGAATAGAAAGATTTTGGGTGCCTTAAATATACAGTGAACAAACAGTAAATAACAGAAAATTAATACAGACAACATAGTCTCTGAGGGACTAAAGAAAAATTATGAGAATTGGTTATGTCTTGAATGTGTAAAGTATGAACCCTTGACCCACTATCTGAAATAAATTACAGTTCAGTTGGAAATTACAAGTAAAGCTGCTGCTTCAAGAGTAATTGAAAGTATTTCTCCTTTCAAAATAAAACTTTATGTTGGTCCATATGAGCCAGCACCACATATTCAAGAAAATAGTCATGCTTCAAGAATCTAAGGAGAAGGAAAAGGAAATTTACTGCAAACTGTCCAGGAACTTAAATTGACCTACTAGAAGAATGATACCACTTGACCTTCCATTTTCTGTCAGGGAAAGACAATGATTTTATAAATTGCCCAGACTATTGAGAAGTGTTACCTCATCACTGTCAAAAGAAGTTTTCCAGTCCTGGATATGCCAAGCGTGCAGCAAATTAGTAAACGAGTAAAGCAGCCCTTCTTCTACGGTTTTGTGGATGGGATAACAATGGAAAATCTACAGACTCATATTCTCCAACAAATTGTTTTCCTTCATTTCACCATTAGATGCTCCATCTCCCAGAGTTTTATTTTAAGTTTCAAGGAAAGCAGATTTCACTCCTTGGGTAATCTGCCAAATATTTATCTGTTTTGAATACATGAAGTCAAAAGCCAGCTTGTGTAACAGTTCTCTTTGGTCAACTCCAAAACTTACAGTAATGAAAGGCACAATGAAGGCACAAACCCAAATATATTTATAAATTAATATGGTTAGATTTCAGACCATAATAACAGAAGTGAGTAGCTAAGCTCACTAATTTTACTGTGGGCAGAGCTCTGAGACACAGGTCAAATTTCAACTCAAGCCTTCTTTATTAGGAATGTTCCAAAATTTTCAGTGTAATCACACAATCATATGGATTGTCATACTCTGATCCTATTAACCATCTATTTTTTTCTCCATCAGGAGAAAAATACCACAAAACTGAGGTAGTCTGGCAAACAGGAAAGAAGAAAGGTTTCTCCCAATTTAAAAGTAGCAACCCATTAGCCCAGCTGGTCAGAAAAGCTCAGCTTGAGTACTCTGTAATGCCTTTGGGCTTTCCCAGCAATATTACTTGACTACAGTATCAGCTCTATAGTATTCCTCTTTTGGCAAGTGCACGTTATTAGGCAGCATGAATGACTGTGTACACTGCATTGTGTGTCTTTGCCCAAGAGTTGGCAGTGGAAGGAGCTACACAGGTGGTCTCTATGAGATGAAAAAAAGGGCTGCTCCATGCTGAACATGACCAGATCCAGACAGCTTTGCAGCAGACTTTCTGCAGGACATGGTTTAGCTCATCAGCCAAGCTGGTGGTGCCTCTGAGAAAACATTAAGAAAGGGTAAAAGCAGCAGAGGGAGTGAAGAGTGAAGTGGAAAGAAGTGTGAGATACTAAAGTCAGTGAAGAAGGAGGGTGAGGATGTGCTCCTTGCAGCCCATGGAGGACCACATGCTGGAGTAGATGGATATTTTTTACATCACATGGAATCACTACACTGAAGCAGGCGTGTCCTAGAGGACAGCAGCCCCTTGGAAAGGGCTAACACAGGGAAAAAATGTGTGGAGGAATGAGAAGCAGGGGGAAATGGTATGGACTGACCACACCCCCCACTCCCATTTCCCCATCACTGCATTGCACAGAGGTAGAGAAGTTGGAAATAAAGGAGGGAGTCTGAATGAAAAAGCCCTGGGGGAAGGTGTTTTAACTTTTGTACTTGCTTCTCATTATCAGAGTCTATTTTAATTGACAATACCTTAAACTGATTTTCACCAGATTTGTCTGTTTTGCCCATGATGATAATTGGTGAGCAATGTCTCTGTTTGCCTCTTGACCCATGATATTTTCAACCTTGTTTTCTTCCCCTGCCCTTTTGAGGAGGGAGAGTAAGAGAGTAGCTGGTCAGGCTTCTGACAGCCAGTCAAGCTCAACCCACCACACAGGAACAGCAACTTCTGAAATTGTTTCTCTTGCTTCAGCAAAACAGTATTTAAAAATCTGGAGTGACCACATTTAAAAATAATAACAGAATTGTTAACCAAGATATAACTAAGAGCATCCAACAAACCTTATAATTCCTCAATCAAAATCCTGGGAGGTAAAAATCTATTTTTTTAAAGACATCAGAGTGTGCAGTATTTTGCATTAATCATTTTAAGATTTCAAGTCTATATTTTTCCTTCCATAGCTTGCTTTAAAACATACTGCTGTCTGTCCTGTACTCTTCCTGTCCCTTTCTAATGTGTATAATATACATCAGGACTAATATTATGCATACCTATCCTTGAGTCTTCCACTGACTTCCTCCCTGACCAACTTTCTACCCTATGAAGACTATTCTCTCTGGAAAGCTTCAATTTTTGATAATGTAGAAACCTGTCGCAGTAGCTAATTGGTGTATTAGTTGAACATGGTGAGCTTTACGGGCAAGGCTCCTCTCTAAGGTATGAATTGGAAGCAGGAAGAAACAGTTCATCAGTGCTGTATGCTAAACTATTGATTGCTGCCCTCGTACCGTGCAGTGATTGTATTATTTCACTGAAATGAATGACAGAATTTTACAGAAACCCCATTCAGGACTTTCATGAAGATATGCTTCAATCATCAGAAAAGGACAACTTGACTCTTTTATTCCTCTTTTATGTTCAAAATAGCCTCTTACACAATTTTGGTTATTGTAATAGTTGCATCTGTAGCACAGAACCAAGCCAGAAAAGGCTTTTGAAAGAGTTTGAGTACAGAAAGAGTAAGTAAAGCATGAGCAACTGTTGAAGATATTGAACATTAATCTGCAGGATCCTAAAGGGCCTTGATACGATGGGGAATTACCTGCCATGATGATTTCACTAAAAAGCTATGCTGAGAGGAAGATGGAAAAGTACTGAAGATTGTACATAGTAGCTGAGTTCCACGATTTTCCATTTAAAAAAAAAAAAAAAAAAGAAAAGAAAATTGGAGCAGTCTATATGAATAACACAGCATGATGATTAAGTAGATCAATAAAAAAGTTGAAAGATTTTGTTCAAACACCAGAAATGTCTCCCTATCTCTTTCACAGTATGACAAGTCTAAGGAAAGAATGATGAAAATGCATGAAACTGTTAAATCATGTTCTTTACTGTTTCAAAGTAATACTTATTATGTATCAACACATGCATAAAAATTCTTTTAATATTTGAACTTTTAATTATTATAATGCAATCCAGAAAGTACCTTTAATATATCTTTTACAGGAACAGAATCAACACTTCGAGTTCAGGAGCCAGAATCACTGAGTGCTTTACATGCTTTAGGGCTTAGCTGAACCATATGTAATTTTTAATTATTTTATAAAAACATTAGTCTTAATAACCCTTAATTGAAAGCAATTCTAATAAAAGTTGCAGGAAGTAGCACCCTGATGAGAAAGTATAGTTGACTAAGTAATGCTGCAGAAAAAAAACCTTGGACATATTGAATCTTTTATCAAAGAGAGAGTTCGATTTATCATTAATTAAAAAAAAAAGGCTAGAGTTACTTGTTCTGACACATGGCTGAAATGCCATTATTGCCTTTTTTTCTTTTTTTTTTTCTTTTTCTTTTTTCAGTAGCTCATGCAAGCTGTGAAAGATCTCTTCACCCCACAGCAATTTAGATGTCTGTGTCACTCGTCGAAGCTTTTGGTAAAAGAAAAAGGATGGCCACTGTATCCTGCAGAGAACTCACTTTTGCCTCAGTGCATTGAGCACTAGACTAGAGGTCTCAGGAGGAAGACCTTTCTCCTACAGTATTTTATGNACTAGACTAGAGGTCTCAGGAGGAGACGTCTGGTTCAGGGTCCTTTCTTTGTTGAGTCATAAGACCAATTCTGACCTGTTTTTTCTCTACAGAGGCATGTTGTGTTGCAAACACAGAGAAGGAAAACTTAGGGCAATGAGAGAACAGGATTAGGGACTGACGAAACAAAATATGCCTTTATGGAAGAAATTACTGTTTCGTGTTTCCATATGTGAAAAAGTCAACAGAAAAAAGCCATAATTAAAAGTATTCAGTTACTTGACATTCAAATGAAAATGTGTATAATTAGAAAAGTCTTCAAAGAGATAAAATATCTAAGTTGGTATATATAGAGATTTTCATATTGTATCATTATAAAATGATTTCATTTTAGTGGTCTATTTCTTAGAAAGAATACAATAAAGTACTTTGACAAGAGATGTTTTGGGTAACTTTCCAAGAACTAGCTGTATTAGAGATAGATTATGTTGTGTTTCAAGTCATCTTTGTGGGTTCCTTAAAATTCCCAGTCTCCCGTAGCTATTTCACAGCAAAAAGGAATTGTATTACTATTAAAATTCTAAATATCTGTTTGTTTGGTTGAGGTAAATCAGTAAGTTCAGTAAAAAGTGAGAGCAACAGAAATCTCTGAATGTGCACCTTCTAAAGAGATTTTAATCTATATGTTTGCCTTTCCTGAGAAGAATTAGAGTTCTTTAGGTAGTAAAGAACCTGTATCGTTCTTTATGTATGACCTGTATGGAATTTTTTTTCCTATATCACAGGTTAAACGTACTTTATTTCAAATTATCTTTTTTCCAAATCATTTACTAACCAAGAATTATCAAAATAAATTTGGATAATAATTTTAAATACTGAATAAATTAGAGAAAAATCATAGTCTACTCATTGAAATTTTGTGCATTGAAGAGAATAAAATCCATCAAATAAATTTCTGGATATGAATTAATTGCTTACATTAGCTCAAAAAACCTAAATAGTATTTAAGCTCTGTAAGCAGAGTACTGAATAGTGCAGTTGAAAAAATAATAAAATTTGTATCAAATAAATACTCAACATCTGCCTTACTTGAAGCTGGAAATAAGTTCTACTTCCTTAGTGCTTTAAAAGAAATACATTTGGGGAAGTCTAATCATAGATCACTGAGCTCATCCTAACTCTATTTCAATATTATGTTCCCTCACGATATTACCCATTTTTTCTTGACTTAATCTTATTTGAGGTAGGTGGGTCTTTTCCTCTATGTACATCTTTCCTAGTTTGATTTCTGTCCCCTGATTTTGAATTATATGTAGTCAGTGGAAAACAGTACCTGAAGTTGCAATAATTGGCAAAGTAAAAGATTTAATGCATCTGAAATAAATCTAAATATCTCATTTTGCAGACAATGTTAGTCTTGTTTGCTAGTCTGATTTTGTAACTTTTTCTATTAATCTCTTGAATTTTTCTTGTTTTGCATTTATTTATTTCCCTTCTGAGCCAGATGAAAAGCAGTTTTCTGAAGAAGTATAATAAAAAATAAAATTCGAATGTAATAAATCCCAACAGTGAAGAGACAAAAGCCCCAAATCACCTCTGGTACTGATGAAATATCTGGGAAGTTTATGTTTATAGTGATCCAAACCCAAAACTGAACTGCTGATGAAGCATTCAATCAGGTCCAATTAAACTCTTCTCATTTCTCATAAATTATAATTTTTTAAATTTTTTTTGTTATGTACTCTTGTGGTTCTGCCCCAAATCTGTCTTAATTGCTTTGTTTCTAATGAACAGTAGGGAAAAAATAAAAGCTTTTTCGAGACCACTTCTAATCAGTGCAATTCAAACACAAACCCATCTGCTAAGGTCTTGATACCTCTGTGTTGGATCCCCTTAGATCTACCTGTCTCATCTTCCTGCAACTTGAAGGTCTGGAACTGCCCAAGATGACATTAGATTAAAGTGCAAGTAATGACAGTTCAGAGTGTAAAACACTGGCACAAAAAGGTAATGAACACTCACCGGTCTGAGTCCATGAAAGGAAAGGCAAGAGAGGGGGTAGCACAGATTCTAGTGCATGAAGAGGCAACATTGAACTGAAGGCACAAAGTACTGCCGGGTTTTGGAAGGAAGTTTTGGTTAGACAGCAGATGCAAACAGGAATTTTAAAGTAGGATAAAGGAAGATGAAAAAAAATTACAATTGGATTTATTCTTGTATTGATTCTTACTCAGATCTGCTTGCTGAAAAGGGCATATATGTATGCGTGTATAGTTTTGGGCAAATACAACTTTCAATAACGAAACAATTTCAGCTCCTCATTTTACTTAGACATTTTTTACCTCATTTCACCATGTATTTACAAACATTTCTACCATATATTAAAATGTTATATGCTATGTGCCTCTTTCCTTGCTTCCCGAAGAACAGTGCGCCTACTCAAGTCTGTTCTATCTTAACAATATATCAACATGATAGGGTATCTTATGTAGTTCTTTATATTTTTTTACAAGATTTAAGCATGTGATTTCAAGTTAAATAAAGGAAGTATATATTCCAACCTCTTTAAATTTATTTTCCTATAAATATGATATGAGGACTGCTTAGATTTTCCATTATCTGTTGGAAAGCAGGTTAATACTTATATCTGTAACACAGTTGATTCCAAGTTACAGTGGATCATTTCTAAATCCCACAAAAATCTGTTTTAAACCTTCACTTTAGGTCAAGTTTGACACCCTGACTCCAGTTTTCACAGTCTTACAATATGCAAATTTCCTTTGGCGTCATTCGAGGCTCCTGTTCTGAATGAGAGAAAGGAAATTATTTCAAGAGCTTCTCTTCTTGCCAGATTTGTCTATACTGCAAGAGAAAATAAGGTTTTCCCTTTATTGCCTGCAGCATGATTTTGATACCATTTGAACTGCGTGATTGAGCAGCTCCATTGAAGTAAAAGAAAGTATTTATCATAAATAAGCAGAGAATAGACTCATTTGGACTGAAAGGGATGTCAGGAAACCTCTAGTCCAACCTCTTTCTCAAAGTTCTGAGGTCAGACCTTCTGGCTACGGTTTGAACACAGTGTTACTTCCAGAAACAAATCATGTAGGTATTGAGAGGCTTTGGTTTCCCAGGCATTAGTGAAGCTGGAAGGAAAGGGTAACCTGCCTGTGGGACTGTGGAGTTGGTTTTCCTCTTGCACAAGGCACTGTAGACATGGATTGCATTGTGCCCTTTCTGTCATTGTGGCTTTCATCTCCACAGAAATACAGGAACATTAGTCCAGATTCAAAAAAGGGTTTAAGTTCCTCAAACAAAAATGTGTAGAATTTAGCAGTCTGAGACATTCTTTGAAATTATTCGAATTTCCTAGATATTTTCCTTTTTTAATCCATGTGTTTCCCATTCATGCTTAAATTACATCCATAGTATCACTCAGTAAATCAGACTCTATTCTCTGAATACAAATTGGAGTGCACCTTGTGGTTGGATTTGTTCTGTGTCCATACAGTGACTCTACAGATCAATGATATAATAAATATTTTGCATATTTTGCCTTTGAATTACTGTGAGGGCTGTGAGTAACATTGGCATAGAAGGTGACCATAAAGTACATGTCCCAGGGAGTGTCATGATGGATATTAAGGATGAAATACCTACTTGGATAGTCTTGGATGATTGCTTAATACAGTCAGGAAAAATAATGTGGTTCTATCTTGTCCTTAATATTTCCTGGAAAAGTGTCTGGTGTGAATTGCCATCCAAAATGTTTCTAGAGTTGTCTCTTCCAGTTAATGTGAGACTAAACTTTGCCAGGGAGTATGGAAGCAGGCTTGGATGTCCTTCCTAGGGATTCTCCAATTGTAGCAGAAATGTTGATTAAAGCTCTCAATATGCCTAGGGTTTACCCTTCTCTGAGTGGCCAAGTGCACTGATTTAGTTCAACAGAGTGACTGAGACTTTGTAATGATCATCCCTGTAAACCTCCAAAATGAGGTAGTAGCTGTAGGATTGACAATCATTTTAAATCCCTGTGCTTTGTAACAGACAAGGAGGCTTCTACCGTGACTTTCAGATACCTAAATATCAGGGTACTGAAACCCTGGTGTCCCAGGAAAAGCCTGAGAAAATGTCTCTGAGACCTGGACTTTTTCAAGAATTTATGCTAATGTTTAGGTCTGATTTTCCAAGGTAATTCCTACAGTTTTGTGAGTGTTTGACATATTGCAAGGTTTTTACTTGTATTCAGGAATGTGAAGTTTCCAGGTTTAGAGAGAACAAAAAGGAAAGTGCAAGGTGAGCAAGACTAGCAGCTTATTTTGCAAGAGAGTCCTGTTTCCACTTCCTGGATGCTTTAGTTTTGCTTTGAATAGAACCCCAGATGTGTATAATAAAACAGGAATACACCTGGAATGTAAGTGCTCAATTCTTTACTGCCTTGTGTGCTTCACTCATGTAGAAAATGGAAGTATGGTAGAATGGTATTGAACTATGGGGAATTCAATGTTAAATCTTTTTCTGTCGTCAGTTTACAAGAGTGGTTTTCACTTCTGACTCCCCTATCCAATAAAAATACTGTATTTTGAATATTATTATTTAATATATTAAAAAAATATGAAAAATATGTTTATATAATATACCTTTCATAATTGCACAACTAAATGCTTTGTTCTTTTTCTGTACATGTAGATAACATTTCCATGGCATTCTCTATATTTAGAACTGAAAATTTTAAACAAAACCAGTGTCTTTGTTGTTTTGCATGCAACAGTCTCAAAATTCATCTCCTCTTGGATGTTTTGCTATAAAATGTTTTTCTTGGAGGTTTTTCATGCAACTTTTAAAATTTGCTGAACAAAGTTACAAAATACAGCTGATGAATTTCATTTTTGTTAAATCTGACATACATACCCTTGAGAAAATGCTCAAATATTAAATAAAGGTATATTAATTAATTTCATTGCATGCAATGTGTGTTTCCACATTTATAACATCTATTTCATTGTACACAATAAAACAGCTTTGAGGAACTAATAGCTCTGATCTTTTCTATCTCACATAAAATGCTTGTAAAACTTAACAAGGAAGCATTACTTCAGATAGTCTCTAAGTGCTGATGACTAAAATTCTGAAATTTTGAAAATTTTGAGTGAATATGTAAGTTGCAGGGAGTAAAAAAATCATGGACCCATATAATTTTTTAGATTGGAAAAGGCCTTCAAGATCACACAGTCCAACAATTAACCCAGGAACAAGAGGGAAATAAGTCAAGCACACAACCCATATGTAAAATACTGTGTACACCTTAAAATAAATCCACTGTCAGTAAAGTAATGAATTTTTATATCAAATTCATAAAATAAGTGATAACCATTTGAAACCATTTGTATGACATCTTCCTTTGTATTTATCTGTTAAATAAGTAGAATACCTCATTGAGTTTCCTAATTTACCTTCTGGTGAAGAACAGATATAAATTGGATTTATGCACCTTTTAGGCAAGGAGACCTGAGCTACCACATGAGGGTGTATTGAGGAGTCAAACGCAAGAGATTTTCTCATTTCTTTCAAAACTCTTTCTCTCAGTCAACACAAACTGGAAAGAATCATATAACTTCTCTCTCCAGTTTGTCTACATACCATTATTATTTCCTCTTCACCGGTTCTCTCCACTTTTCTCCCTCTTTTTCATGTGGTAAATGGTCTTCTCATATATTTAGGAAACAAACAAAATACTACTTCAGCTTAATCAGAATTTAGATTATCTTGTCCCTTATATTACTTCATTTTACTTTTGTGCAGAGTTAACTAGATGAGTGATGGAGAAACTGTGTGATTTTCCAAAGCACTCCATGTGGGCTTATTTCTTTAATTGACCCATACACAATCCTGATTGACCTCACTGGAAAGAGCAGTCAATCATGTACAACTTGAGACAACAGAAAATTGCAGTTGTTTCCGATGGAACGGATGTTAAAACCTTTGTGAAAATTGTCTTTTTTTCCACAGAATTACCACTGAGGTGATAAAGTGAAATTTCAAACCAGAGAGCACTTTTACATAGATACCCTATAAAAAGTGTTAAAACAATGGCAGATTTTTATCTGTAAGTGATTCCAGCATGACTGCAGTCAGTTCTCATAGATCAGTTATCATTTAAATTTGCACTTAATAATAACTGTCTTAGCCTGAAAATACTTTTTCTTCAATACAGCATTTATGAAAGAAATAATTGATGGTTTCGAATCCTATTATTATACTTCTCTTGGTTTTCTTGTAGAAACATAAACATAAATAGTGAGATTCTTATATTGGTCATGTTTATTTCTATACCAAATAGTATAGATTAAGTAACATCTCACTTATTTTGTAGCATTGCTTCAAATTATGAACGAAAATGTTACATTTACTATCTATGTCTTAGGAATAAATCTTTAAAGGAAAGACAAATATATATACACACATGGAAACTTTAATCATGTTGAAATTTTGTTGTAGATACAATTTTCAATTATTGTAAAGACAGTGGCACATTCGATATATCTCAGTAAAATGACAATGAAATAAGTAATCATCAAGCACTAATATTCCTATTCCAAGCCAAGTCCAAGAAAAATATGCCACCTAGTTTCCACTAAAAATAGATGACTCTCCGTCTTCCTGTAAATGCCTAATTGTTCAAAAAACTTTGTCTGGTCTGCATTTTCAAACAGCAAGGAATGTCATTCCTAAAACATGTTTTCAGAAACCTTTCAAAATTTCTATGTCCTCCTATATTTCTGTGTGCTTTTTTTTTTCATTATGACAACAACAATTTAATAGAATCATGAGTAAAAAGAAAATAAAGAAAAAAATCCCTTCTTCTTTAATTGATTTAGAATATACTACTTTTCTTGGTTCTTTCTGACAAGATTTTTTTATCCCAGCATTAACAATTCATTTTAATTGCCTATTTAATTGATCATTTTAGCTGTACATATTCCTTATAGTTAGCCATAAGTTTGAACACAGTAGCTTTTCTGAAAGCTGTCTGTCTTCTCTGACAGAGGTAGTCTGTCTTCCATGGTCCACCGACATTTTGATCAGCTGACCTTAGAAAGTTTTTGCAATTCTCGTTACAGGTTCTTCTCCACACATAATTCTACAATATTGGTCCCAAATGTAAAGTAAAAAAGTAAACCTTCTTCTTCAAGGATTCTTGGTGGTCTTTTGTCCTTGTTATCTGTGCCCCAATCTTATTAAACTTTAGCACCTGCACAGCTGAAGCTCTTTTTCTTTTTTTTTCATTAGTTGCTTGCAGCCAAAAGTTTAATTCTGTTCCTACTCTGTAACCACTTTTGTTTTCATTCCTTATTCTACTGTTAGAAGTAATTAACATGCCTAATAGTTGCAGCATATACATTTATGTTGTTTGCTGTTATGGATTCCTGCAGGATTTTCATATGGTTTCATTCCTACACACTCATTGTGTGACACTTCCCAGCACTGCAGTATCACAGCAATCACAATTATTTAAAGAGGCATTATAACATTCTGCCTGGAAATTATCCTAGGAGTGGCTAACATATGTGTTTAAAATCTAGTCAAACCTACATCATCATCATGGCTCGGCTTTGCAAACAAAGATTTGGGAAGGGCTTAACCCACACTTGCTGCAAGCGCGCTGATGGCTAAAAAGGCCAATGCGAGATAGGCAAGTCCAGTTGCAAAAGGCACAGCAGAAAGTCTCCATAGGCGGTGTTGGGGAGGCACGGGTCTTTCTGTGTTGTCTTTCCTCATAAGCACATAACCTCTAAGGAGTTTTGGTAATGTGAAAAGTTGTTTATGCCTTATGTTGATGTCTGAAATGTATAATTGTCAAGGGCTAAGGAGAAGAGGAAAGAGAAAATAATTATTTAGGGTGGGATGGCAAGTGTAAATTAGGAAAGGATCATGGCTAGGGCACTGGTTTGGTTTTATTGAGTTTTGTGGTTATTCTGAAAATTCTAATTCTCTTTCTGATAGAAAGATGTCTGATTATCTATGGAACAGAGCAAGTATGTACGTATTCTTCCTGGTAGTAGAATATTTGTTTTAGGCAGATCAGTGTATTTTAAAGGAAGGATACCGTATTATTTATTCAAGATGCTAAATGTCTCATGACTTTCTCCCAGAAATTGCTAAATGATAGTCTTGAAACCAGGATAATTTAAATTACAGCTCTTCCTCATGATGCACATTTTTGCATATGTAAGTCACAATGTATCCCACAAACAATCTTTATGTATCTTGAGTTAAAGATGCAAAAGAACTCCCTTATTGAATAATTATAGACCAAAGAATTAAAGACGTTGCAAAACAGAAATACGTATTCCCTCTACAACCTGAGCAAAACTGGTTGCAAAACTCAGTGTAAAGAAAACAGGGTGTCTGAAACCGTCATTGTTCTCCAGACATTACAAGAGAAGCAGTGAGCTGGGAAACAACAAGCATATTGGGCAGTGGAATAAAATTAAAAAATTTGTAGAGTGACACAAGGTACAAATAAATTCTTTATTAGTTAAGTTCCTCTTTTTCCTGTTACAAGTTGGAAAAAAAATATAAGTGTTTGTGTATGGGCTGGATAAATTGACAGTGGGGTGGACTGAAAACTGGCTGAACTATCAGGCTCAAAGGATTATGATCACACAAAGTGCAGCTGGGAACCAGTCACTCATGGTGTACACAAGGAGTTGATATCAAGGCCATTACATCTTCATTTATGAGTCGGATGATTAGACAGAGAGCACCCTCACTAAGTTAACAGATGATACCAAATGGAGAGTAGGGAGTGGGGCTGATTTATTAGATTATTTCATTGCCATTCCAAGGAATCCAGACAGGCTGGAGAATAGGACAGAAAGGAATGTTATGAAGTTCAGCAAAGGAGATGCTCAGTTCGGCGCCAGGGGAGGAGGAATAACCTCAGGCTGGGGTCTGACTGAGTGGAAAACAGCTTGGCCAAGAAGGACCTCAAGTTGAATGGTGGATGACAAGTTGAATGTGAGGCAGCGACATGCCCTTTTGGCAAGAAAGACCACCAGTGTTCTGTAATCCTGCCTACTCACCACTGTGGAGGCATGTGAGGTGCTGTGTCCAGTGCTGTGCTCCTCAGACATGGGAAGACATGGACATGCCGGGGCAAGAGAAGCAAAAGGGTCATAAGGATGATGACGGGACTGGAGCAGCTGCTACGCAAGGGAAGGCTGAGTGTCTGGGACTGTTCAGTCTGGAGAACAAAAGGCTTGAAAGCTTTTATCAACATGTGTAAATACTTTAGTGGGGACAGGAAGGAGATGGAGTCAGACCCTTCCCAGCGGTGCCCAATGATAGGAAAGAGGCAATGGGCAGAAACTGAAATACAGGAAATTCTACTTAAACAAAGAAAACACCACAACAAACTACTCTTTTACTGTCAGGCACTGTGGTTTTTCACTGTGAGGTTTTTTAGACACTAGAACAATTTGCCAGAAGAGGTTTTAGAATTTCCTTTCTTGAAGATGCTCAAAATCTGAGGGGACAATGTGTTGTACAACTCACTCTGGTGGGCCCTGCTTTGAGCCTGGGAACACAATGAGGTGGTGTCTAGATGTCTCTGTCAACTGCAAGTATTCTGAGTTTGTGTTATTTGAATACTCATGGGTGTATTCCTTGGAAATAGTTTGGAATGGTATTGTTATTTAGGGACATTTATTTTAATGTGAAGACTTCTTTTTGCTGTTGAGTTTCTTCAAGTTTGTGAGGAATCTTTGAATTGCAAACTGAAGTAACATTGGTCATATAAAAGTGGCAATATTTTTAGATCTTAGATTTTTTT
>VWZG01006009.1:86134-104267 GCA_013396735.1 Grallaria varia | reverse complement strand
TTTTTTTTTTTTTTTGTCTATCCAAATCTTGATTGTTCTAATAGATTTTCTTTCCCTCAAGATTTATGGAAGGCCATCTGTGGAGAAGAAATAATCTACTCCTTTAATTCTGGAAATCAATTTATTCAGCTTTGTTCTGAATAGCAATGTTATTGAGACATTGTATAATTGAAAAATCTTGGGTGCTTCAGTTAAACCTGGCCTTGAAACAGTGATTTATTTGCAAGAATCCCAGAGTCAGTAGACTAGGCAAACATCCTGCATCTGGGTACCAAGATAAATAACATGTGATATATTTAGAAAATTATAATATAAGCTAGGAGAAATGTAAATAGGACTCTCTTGCTATGAAATTATGGACTATGTGAGGCCACTGAAAAGAAAATTTGAGAGAAGGCAGGGAGATTTTTCTTATTCCCCCTATAAATAAATCAGCGTGCTGTAAGGTTTATGTACATTGTTTATGTACATTTATACTGGTACTATTGTTAATTCATACCATATATGTTTTAGAAAATTTGAGGTTTAACTGCAGTTTTTGGAAGAAGAATTTCTAAATGGGACATATACATTTGATAGAAATGTTTACTATAGAAAAAATCAGCATGTTGGCATGTGTACAAAGCTCCAATGAATCCATATTCCAAGTGCTTAAAATCAAAATGTTTTAAAAGTGCTGAATTTGCACAAACATCCATTAGTAAAAGCAGTTAAATACCTACTTTACTTCAACTGTGTGCTTATCAGAGTTGCTAAATTAGAATGGACTTGTGCTTGTCTGCATCTGATCACAAATTTTGTAATGTCTCTTTCCTGCACACTATAAATTTTTTCTTTAATAAAGAACATTTTGCAGAATGTTAGTTTCACTATCTCTTTCCACCAAAGAAAACAGCTCCCAGCAGTAAAGCAGTAAAAAAATATTAAGAAACCAATTATAGTTCCCATACCAGTTATTGTTTTTTAACTTCCCATTTAATGCTTATCTTCTCTATCTAGATGCTTTTTCCTTATCTCTAGCTGCCCGTTCAGCAGCTGTTGGTAGTCTAACTGTCACTTCCTATTCACTTTTTGATGAGAAACTAAATTTTGAATATTCACCAATTCCATCTAAATGTTTACATAATGGCTTGATACTAATTAAATTCCCCTCTCTTGGACTCTGCACTCTTACAGTCTCTCTTCATTTTCCCTTTGGTTGTCTCTTCTGCCATCCTCTGTCTTGGCTATACGCCTGGAATATATTTTCTGCTTAGATAGAGCCTATCTCCAGCCTCCCAAAAACACTGTGAGAAAGAATACGAGTCCTCCACTTTTTTCCCAATAAAAATTGTAAGGGTGTGTTGTCCCCATTCTCATAGCTTTACAGCCCATCAGTTGAATTTGTGGCTTTGTCCTCTTCTATGCCTCTCTGCCTCAGTAAAAATCTCTTCAATAGTGGCCTCATGTATAAATAACCATGCTGAGCTCTGTGTAAACTTGTCTTAATCCATTTTGAGTTGACTCAATTTGCAAATTCTTTCTGGTGAGGCATATCCTTTATAGCAAAATGCAGAAGCATCTAAGCACTTTGAAAGATATGTGGAAAAACTACCAAACTTGTGAGGACGAAGAAGAATAATCTATCTTCTGATCCATTCTTACTGAAGCTTTAAAAAATTTCCTTACTTTCTGTAAATTGTACCTTTTAGTACTGCTCACAAAGGATTCAATATTTCCCCTACTCAATTAAAAGACCATTCCTCTAGTTGTCCAGTGAGCTTGCTGGTTTACTCATTTGGCTGTCAGGAGAATAAGTGGTTTTGTTAACCCAAAAAAGGAAAAGACATAAGTTCTGCAAGCTCTCGGAAAACCATCATAGTAGTGGTTCAGTATTACCACACTGCTGCTTAGTCCTTCCTGCTGCTGCTCCCTGTGGCTTTCCCTTCAGAAGCCATGACTCACAGGGGGTGTTTAGTGGTAGCTGTCTCCTATGATAGCACATTGGGCCCAAGTCTCTTGTAGGGCTGAAAAACGCAGTACACATTACAATTGAAGTGCCATAGCACACAACTTCCTCGTTAACTTTGGATGATAAAATTGTTTTTGGATGTACTATACCCTTTTGAATACATTCTCAGAATTTTAATATTTAAAGAGCACTTCCACTGTGACACATTAATATACTTTGAATTAGAAACTCATACAACTTTCATTAACTCTTGTCAAAATTTTATCAAGAATTATCTATTCTTTGCTGCATGAGAAAGAGAAAACTTACACATAAACTTTTACAATCCTAATGCTTTACTTTTATGCAAACATATTAATTTTCCTTTAAATGCCCATGGACTCACAACGAAGAGCTGAGTGGAATAGATTAGTGTAATCATAATTTAATTAATCTTGAGACAGAAAAGTGTTTAAGCACAAAAAATGCTCTCAGTGAGTGGCTATAAATTATTACAGCCTTAATTCTTTTCCTTTTCCTGTGCTAGAGTGTATTTATCATTTGCCTTATGCAAGCATTTCTAAACAGTGTGCTTTGGCTTTGCTTTTATTCAAATCACACTGGCCCTCTCTGAAGTGGTACAGAAAACATTCTTTTTACATACTCATGACAAAAAGAATGAGAAACAAGAAAATCTCAATTTCAAGAGAAGAGATACTTCTACTAGTTCTATAATAGGTACCAAGAGCAACTCTTGTCCTCTTCTGTGGAGAGAGAAGATAATATTACAGTTAACCATTGATAGTAGGACTACTGGAGTAGGAAACATTCTGAAATTCTCTTTCTCAGTCAGAACTGGCAGCTTAGAGTACATGGCTGGCAAGAAAAACAAGTGAGAGATACTGGTGTACAGCAGGCATTGTCTCCTCTGAGCTTAAAATGTCAATAGTGAGGTCTTAGAAGTCTCTTATTGTATCTTTCCCTGTTTATAGTTTGTGTATTTGCCTTTGCTGATGTAGAAGACAAGCATGAGCCGTCATTTTGGCAGAAGAACTGAATGTTGTCTGGAAAATCAAATGAGGTCAACCCACTACAGGAGAAGAAATGCACTTGATATTTATTCTAAAGATAGTCATATTCTTCTTTAACAGGACTACCTGGTTTCAGCTGTGATACTGTTAATTTCTCAAAGGCTGGTAAAGTGCTATGTTTTTGATTCAATATAAGAGTAATGTTGATAACATACTGATGTTTTGGTTGCTGTTAAGTATTGCTGACTCTCACTCAAGGACTTTTCAATGTCCCATACTCAGCTAGTGAGGACCTGCACAAGAATCTGGGAGGGAGCATAGCCAGGACAGCTGACCTGAACTGCCAAAAGGGGTATTCCATACCTTAGGGCATCATCAGTATATAAACTGGGGGAATTACCCTGAAGCACAGGCCAGTTGTTGCTTGAAGACAGGCTTGGCATTGGTCAGTGGCTGGTGACCAGTTGTACAGTTTATTACTTGTTTTTCTTGTGTTTATTTTGCTCTCTCCCCATCATCATCATCATCATTATTGTCATTATTATTATTACCACCACTATTGCTATATTTTACTTTGTTTCAATTTTTAAACTGTGCTATCTCAACCCAAGAGTTTTATTTTCTTTTCTCTCCCAATTCTTCTCCCAGTCCCACAGGGCAGTGCAGCAGGAAATGAAAGTGATTGAGGATCTGTGTGGTACTTGGTTGCTGGCTGGGGTTAAACCATGACACTAATGTCATTGTATCATCTTACATACCTTCTAAGACACTAATCTAGTAGAACTGGTGAATTTTCTCAGTTCTGGTGTGAGGCCCTTCCATGCACATTTATCAGAAACCATGTTCTGAAGAGTGAAAACTTTTACAAATTTCACAAACACTGAGCAACAATAAGAGCATACCATTTACTCTTGCATAATATAAAAATTTCACCTTATGCTCACTAGTATAGCAAAAATATGGAATCCTATTTGGCTAGATCATGTGACTTGAATGGAGACTTATTCATCCCTTTAAATGTTCTGTAGTAAGGTCCATGCATCAGTCTCTCGGAATGTACAATTTTCTCAGCCTTTCCATTAGGAAGGTCTGTCCAGAAAGATGAGGAGGATGAGACATTCTCTATGCAAAGCAACAGATTAAGGGAATTGACCTGTTCTTTGGAGTGGCTAACAAGCCTGTGAAAGCTTGTGGGTAAGGGTATAAACCAGCATGGAATGTGTGACATTGTGGGACGCTTCTGCTACAGAGTGCCTGACAAGAGGAGGCATCGACTGCTGCAGGAAGCTTCACTGTTACAGGCCATAGTTCTCACAGAGGGCTTTGCCATCCTGACATATGCCAGAAGGACAATACGGGAGAGCACAAGCAATGCAGATTTCTGGAGACCATCAAGGTACCAAGGTTTATTTCTTGGCACAAGGTGTAAGTTGAGAGCTGCTATTTATGACTGAGGAAGGACTGGTTCATCCCTTTAAATGAAATTAAGGTCAACCACAAATTTGATGGCAGGGACCGATGTTCCCAAGATAAGGGTGATGGAGTTCCTAGGAGAAGTGAGAAAGTCAAACACTAGTATCGCAAACATGGACTTTAGGAAGATTTCAGTTTCTTCAGGAATATGCTTGACAACACTTCATTGAAAACTCCTCTGAAGAACAAAAAGGCTTGGAAGAGCTGGTTGATATCCAGAAAAAGCTTTTCAAATGCAAAAGTCATCCATTTTGGTGCACAAAAAGTCAAGAAACTATGATAGAAGGCCAGTACTGCCAGTACTGATGAATGGAGAATTCATGATTGAGTTAAGTTCAAAAAACAAAGTGTATGCAGAAGGAGGAAGCAGGGATGTGCATGTGGGAAAGGAGTTAAGAAAGGCAAAGTTCAGATGAAGCATAGTGCAACCAGCTCACTAGAGTGAGATGGGAAAACTGGCAAAAGATTTGTAAAAGCACTTTGCCCAGCAAAAGGAAGCCTAAGAAAAGTCTGAGGCATTGAGCCTAATGACACAGGTTTTTGCCTCTGTTTTTAACATCTCGGAACAATAAGGGAACTCTCAGAGTCAGTGTGAGGGATGCAGTAACCACTGTAGAACAAAACAGACTTAGAGGTCACTTAACCAAAATGGACTCATTAAATAACTGCAGAATCACAAGAAATGCACCTAAGGATGCTGAGGAAACTGGTTGATATAATTGGGTGACTGCCTACACCATCTTTGAAAAGTCATGCCAATCAGAAGATGTTCATGATGACAAATTCATCTTCACATTCATCTTCCAGAAGGGTAAGAAGGATGATCTGGAAAACCATGGGGTGCATTTCCTAGGCAGGTTGGAGTAAATCCTCCTGGAATGAAGTCTGCCAGTGACACCAAACTAGAGAAATGGGGAAGATGGTCAATAGCCTGGAAGGCAGCACTACTATTTAAAGGCATATTGTTAGGTGGAACAAATCTAGAGTACTGTATCTAGGTTTGGATTACTCAATAGAAGAAAGTTATTGGCATATTGGTGTGAGTTCAGTGGACAGCTATCAGGAAGGTTTTGAGAATGGGACACAATGTACAAGGTCTGTGGGAAAGTGATTCATCCAGTCTTAAGAACAGCCCCAAGGGATGGTTTTGTTATCTACAGCTGCCTTCTCTAAGGATGTGAAGGCCAGGCCAGACTCTTCTTGAAGGTGCAAGTGGAGCCAGCAGACACAAGTTGCAGCAAGGGAAGTTCCGATTTGGTAACAGGAACAAATTGTACTATGACAACAGTCAAACACTGGAGCAAATTACACAAAGAGGTTGTAACCTGGAGTGTTTCTGGGTGAAAAATCATAAAACATTATCCTCAATTATGTTAATTTGAGAGTCTCTGCAGAAAGAAAAAGAAAAGTTTAATGCATCTTTCTCTCACCAAAGTGCTATTATGTAGTTTATGAGTGATTGTTAGCATTCAGCTTCAAGGATACATCGTACAGGTCTTATCTAATAATTATACTGAGGGAATTTCTGTAGTCTTCAACTGCTTCAAAAGGAGTACTATCCAACCAAAATAGTATTTCTATAGATAACATCACAGCAGGACAGCTGTTATCTTAGGTAGACAGCAGTGAAAGAGCTATTGGGTATGCTATTGGCTTATCAGAAAAGATGGATTAGTTATGAAAACCATTATGAGTGTAAGAAAAGTTTGTTTGCAATTCTGCACTACACAGATTTGCTTTTTACAAATAGTGGGTTAGTTCAATGTTCTAAATCAGAAACTTATTTTACCATATGTTTCTTAGAAAATTCAAGTTTGCTCCATAGAAAACAGTAAACAAACACTGCAGGGTAGTCCTAAGTCTACAATAACTACTATCCACATTGCGGTATAATCATGAGCCACCTTAGGTGTGTTTCATATGGTATTTTCAAAGGGAAATTCAGTTTGGCAAGCCTCTGTCATCAGGTTGTGCCCTGGTTTTATTACTGTTTCTTAAAAGAGCTAGAAACAGATCTGAACATTAAGTACTCACACATCATCAACCAAGTGTATAATAATTGTCTTACATTCACTGAACTCAATCAATCAATCAATCAATCAATCAAACAAACAAACAAAAATACATGACCCTTATAAGTATTCTTTTCAAAGTTGTAAGAAGGGGACACTGGAACCAACTCTGAAAGGAAATTAACTACATTTTGCAGAACTAATACACTGAAAAAAATCCACCCATTTGTCAGAGAGCATACAACAATATTCCCAGTGCCTGCTAGTCCTATATAAGTGGAAAAAAACTCCTTGCACTAAACCCATGTATTTTCCCTTAGTGTACAGGTTAAAATCTAGCAAATTAATCTGTACTTGTGTTTTCAAACTTCTTTCTGTAATGACTTTACATACTTGCTGTTTGCACTATGAGAACCACCTCTTAATGACTTGTAACAAATATGCTTATAAGAGTTTTTAATATTAGGGATTCTTTCTCCTCCACTTGCATTTCTAAATAATTTAGAGGAAGTCATAATAGTAAAACTCTTCAGATCTATATTAACACTGTGGGTAATCTACACATTCAGAAAAGGAGACATATATTTGGTCAAAGCTTCTGGTTTAAGGTAATGCTTTAGAGTCCTGAGAAATTATAATATGATTCATTGAAAAGTAGCAAGATGATCTGTATTACCCTATTCTTTGGACCCTCAACATGGTGATTATGTCAAGCACTAAATTGAAAAAAAAAATTTTCTCTTCCAAATTTTGCTAGTTTTGGCTGAGGCAGTGTTAATTTTCTTCATAGAATCTCATATGATGTAATTTTTGTATTTATGATGAAAGCAGTGTTGATAACATAAGGATGCTTTTTGTTATTCCTGAGCAGTGCTTACAGACGGTCAAGGTGTTTTCTGCTCCTCATCCCACTCCACCAATGGGGAGGCTGGGGGTGCACGAGGAGTTGGGAGGGGACACAGCCAGGACAACTGACCCAGTGGGTATTTCATATCATATGTTGTCATGACCAGCATATAAAGCTGGGGAAAGGAGAAAGAGGTGGTGAGGTTCAGAGTTATCACGGCTGTTTTTCCAATTAACTGTTATGTGTGATGGAGCCCTACCTTTTCTGGGGAATGAATAAACACCTGTCTGCCCACAGGATGGAGCGAATTTTTTCCTTTTTTACCTTTGCTTGTGCATGCAGCTTTTGCTTTACCTATTAAACTGTCTTTATTTCAACCCATGAGTATTTTCACTTTCACCCTTCTGATTCTCTACTTGATGCCACTGTGAGGGCATGAGCAAGCAGCTGTTCGGTGTTTAGCTGTCTGCTGGGATTAACCCATAGCACAGTGCATTGTTTTCCCTAAAATTTAAATCAGTAAATAACCTACTGTATCATTTTTTTCACAGTATTACTGGGGTAGTCTAAAAACACTGCTGTATTTTTCCTGAAGTTTTAATTGAGTGGCAATAACATCCCAAAGGATTATACTTAGTCAATGATCCAAGTGTTTATTTAGTTGAAAATGCATCTGAGGCCACCTTTTCCTTCGCTGGTTAATGTGGTACTTCTGGGATGAATATCTGTTAATGTTGAGTTGCTTGTTTCCTAAGCAACAGTAACCAGGTGAAAGCTTTCAAAGCCATCTTCCTACTTACTTGATGCTTTTATGTAAAAAACATGGGGGTTTACTGCAAGGGACAGGACTCAGGAGGTTGTTGACTGGACTGATTACTGAGTTGCAAAAGAATTGGAGGTTTCACAATATAGATACTGGGAAAATATTGTCTTCTGTTTTGGTTGATATTAATATGTACTGGCTAATAAAAATTAAATACTCATATATATAAAAATAAAAGTCTCGAGGAAAAAAACACTACTGAATTTGGATTGGTATTTGGTTTGGTTTCATTCCCCAGTCTACTGAAAAATTGCAAGCTGCTATGGAGAATTTGAACAATACTCTACTTGCTTGAAACACCATTACCAAAGGAGATCTGAATTTTGCCATTAGATTCTGATCAGTATTGTAGGGCAATCAATATTGGATTCTTGCTTTGTTTTTCTCAGACAAAGCAGGGAGCTGAAAACAGATCCCATTACCCAACTTGCTGCTCTATTCTATAGCTCCATAAAAGGACTAACACATTTTAGTTTTTTTTCTTTCTACAAACAGATTTTTACTTTTCAGAATGCAGTGAAGAAACTGTGAGTTTTTATTTATTTTTGGAAAAATTATAGTTTTGGCTTAGCACAAAAACTAAATATAAGAAAACTTAAGTTTTTTATCAAAGAAAAATACTTATTTGAGCTAGAAATAAAATATTTTTCTATGTTCTCTAATCTTTTTCCTCAGTTTTTAAAATCTTATTTTTAATTTTTATCTTTAACTTATGAAAAATTTTATACAAAAAAACCATTGTTTAGAATCAAATGAAAATACTTTCTTTAAATATTTTAAAACTAAATTTAGACCATGTTGTGTGCCTAGCTAAATGACCCAATGTAGCACACTCAATTTAAACAAATTTCTTTCTAAGCGGAAGATACGTAATTCTTTCCTATTTAAGTGCTTTTATTTCAGGAATGTTATAATTTTTAGTTTGGAACTATTGAGTACATCTATAAGTTACTCATGTGTTACTCCTTCCTGGTCACATGCAAGCTGAAGCTGAGATCTCAGAAGATCTTTGCTGCATCAGATTTTCAGAACACAGAATATACATACAAAATCCTTTATGGAAGATTTGGTTTTCTAAACTGATCAGAAAAGTATTTTCAGGTTTGTGTACCAATAAACTCAGCCAGTTTACAAAAAACCCTGTTATTTGTAAACTGCTGTTGATATTGTAGCCAAATCCCTGCCTTGTAAAGTCAAGGGTTTTTATAGACTTCAGTGGAAAGGAAAAGAACAGTAGCTGACAAAAGAATTTTAACTTCCAAATTTAAATATATCATCAAAATAATGTTGGAGTAATTTCACATATTCCTTCCTAAAACCAAGATTTCATGTATTGGACTTGGACACATTATAATTATTGTTATACGTATAAACAACTGCCTCATGCAAACAGTATTAATTGCTGTGCAGTACAAATTCAAAATTATGAAAGATAGACAGCAATATAAAAAGCTTATCCAGTTCTACAGCAATCTTTGGAACTGGAGTTGAAAGAGTTATAGGAATTTTCTCACAAATTTACATTATGAAAATCTGTCACTACTGAAGTTTTCTGTATTTTATGAGTACAGAATGTGATTTCCTCAAAGGAAGGAGAAGAAACAGCAATTCTTTTCAGATTTAAGGAGAGTGTGGTGAATTTCTTAGAAGGGAAATCAAGAAAGAGCAATGAATGACTAAAGAGTAAAAAAGAGGTTTAAGAAATAGAGAACCTGAGAAGGAACAGTTTTGTACTAATGTTTGTGCAGACAGGAACCATTTCATATACTTCTGCAGTGTGATTTTTTTGTTTGAGATTGAAAGAAAAACATTTTTTTCAAAAGCAGAAGAATATTACCAAAATTGGAATTTGCCATATCATAAAGTTCTTCCTACATAGTGTCTGAAACAATTTCTTTCTTCGCCCCAGATATTCACAAAATCCTCCAGGCATCTGGCTCAAGCTCCCTGCTCTAGCAGAGACACCTACAGTTGGCTGCCCCTGCCCTTGGGCAGAAGGCTCATGAATAACTACAAGGATGGAGACTCCACAACCTCCCTGGGCAGTCTGTGCCAATGCTCAGTCACCCTTACAATAACAAAGTGTTACCCAAAGTTCAGAGGGAACATCCTGTGTTTCAGTTTGTGCCCGTTGCCACTGGTCCTGTCACTGGGCATCACTGTAAGGACCCTGGCTCCATCTTTTTAAACCTTCAGGTATGCATCTTATACCCTTCAGGTATGTATTCCTTCCTTTCTAATCATTTCCCCCCAAAACATGATGTCAAAATATATGTGCATAGGTCTTTTCTGAAATTAAGACATTCATAGATGCAGTATTTCTCTGTAGTTATATAAAGTAAAACCACTCAGAACTGAGAAGACAATTTGGGATGTTAGAGTTTAGAATTTTGTAACTGGAAATGGATTCATAGCTGAGAGATATTTTCGCAAGATACACAAGTTGATAAAAGGAATGTAGTCTGCATTATTCTGTGAAAATTCAAGGGAAATAAATGAGAAAAAGAAGCAGTATATAATCCCGAATTTATTTTTTTTAAATTATTATAGCATTCATTATCATCTTCATTTCACTAAGAAAACTTGTCTTACAGAATTGTCATCAAGTATTTGAGAAATTTTACCAAAAAATGGTTTGGAAGACAGTTTTCTGTGCCTTTTCCCCTTGCTAAGCTGTCCTTAAATGATTGCATGAAATTTATTTATAAATATCTGCTGCTGTATCATACTGCCTGCACAGGTCACACAAGAATCAAAAGCTACCATACAAAGCTGTCCTCCACAAACTTGTCTATCCCAAGTGATAATGTATTTAGAAGAGGAAAACGTGTATTCATTTTCACACTATTGAAAAAAATATTTTAGGTACTGATCAGAATTTCCAGCTTCTAAATACACTGGCGGAACAATGTGGGTTTCTAACCTGGAAAATGGGGATTTTCATAGGAGTGATGGATTTTCTTTTTTGAAAATGAAGAACACATCACAAACTGAAGCAGTGTCCCAGAGGTAAAACACAGAATTGCGTTTTAAACTAAAGGTCGCTATCAACAAGAACATCTGCTCATGGTTCCTGTCACAGAGGAAGGATTCCTATTCATATTCTGCCTATCTCATAGCAGAGCCGTGTGCTTTGCATTTAAATATGTGAAACTTTGTTTCATGTTTGGCAATTATTGGTCACACAGGAGAATCTCTTCAGAATTGCACGCTGGTGTCTGGTCAAACACTGGGCCCTTTGAAATGCTAACAAGTTGCTGGTGGAAGATATTAAGGGCTGGATACATTGTCAGACAGTTAACACATTGTCGGGCACTTTGCTCACAAAGAAAGCCCATTGTAGTTGGAATCTAATTAAATCTAATTCTTTTATGAAACGACAACAAAACCTCAACTCTGCAGAGGAAAGGACTGTTCATTATTTGGATATTAAATACTGCAGCTGGAAAAAGGGTTAAAAAGAAAATTTTAGGACTCCACATCTGAAACAATTAAGGACATGGCTTAACTCAAAAGTACTTACTTTAAGACATGCAAATTAATTTATAGTTAATGAATGGCTATTAATAAGGAAGGGATATGTTTTCTAAATGTAAAGTTGGAGCCTATAGTTTCTTCTGTATAAAAGCATGGTCTCATATCTTTATTGAACTTGAAAAGCTTGTATTGGCTGTAACGGATATTCACCTCTGAGGTCAAGTGGATGATATAATGGATTTAAAGTTCAAATAATCTTTTAGTGAAATATCATGTTATCGTGAGATGGTAGTATTCTGACAGATGTCTCTGTTCCTTTGGCATCTGTTTAACATCTAATAGAAATGTTTTCACCTCACTGCCTGATTCCAAGGACAAGGTAAGAAGGAGTGCTCTGGAAGATGGGCTGTCTGCATAGTCCTTTTATTTATGTTTTGACAGATATCGGTCATCTTCTATACTCTCTATGATTTATCTTGAATGCCATTGGGATGGTGGCCCCTTTGTAGAAGGTATGACACTTGCCACAAAGGAATCATGATGTAATGAGCTAAGAAAAGGCTGAATAGCTAAACTGGTGGTGTCTGCCAGCATCTAAGTGGTTATATCTCCCCCAGAACATGATGAACATTTTGGAATAAAAGACAGAAAAACATTATGATGCTTCTGTGGGACTTGTGCACTCGGCTTTTTGAAAATATGCTCAAAATTGTGTGAATTTTAGACATCTAATATGTATACAGAGCCCTGTCATATTAACTAGCAATGATAAAGAAATGGCTAGCAAAGACATAAGTGCTCCATGGGGGACTTAGGCATGAATATGATAATATTACTGATGAAGTTCCAACCAGCCAATTGGAAAATGGATTTTGAAAAACAGCATTCAGCCTGTGATAATTGCAACTTAAATCCTTAATGCTCCAGAAGAATTCATACTCCATTAAATTAAGTGCTCTACAGAAGCAGACTTGAACAGCCCGATATTCAAGAAACATAAGCAGAGAGGAGACTGGACTTAAATATGGGACTTTCCAAAAGGTGTTCCAAAAGCTGTTCCAAAGAGCAGCTACAAAGGAAGTGCAATTGTGAAATTCTCTGCCAACACACTTCTGGCTACATGAAGCCTCAGAACAGAACACTGTTCAAGGACAGCATACACACCTTTTGAAAATAATATAATGTCTCCTGTGTGACTTCTATATGAATGAAACCATGGCTGGGTTGTTGATAGTTGGGGCTTTTTTTTCATACGTGGGTCTGCAGCATAATATTTTACTGTAATGAAAATATTCTAGTGTTAATAACTGTATGGAATAGATATGAATGGAGGTATTCAGTTTTAGGATTATAGTTCTGGACTCTCCAGACTTACATAATGAAGTATTGGCTTGGTTATTTGTCTTCATAGAAATAAAACCAAGAAAGTTCATTTTTATTTCTGACTGTCATTGTTCCAAACACTGTCTTAGCCTGAAGAGTACAAGATGGCAGATTCCAAGGAAAACAATCGTCTTCCTTCTTCCTCAGCTTCTGAAATCTTCTGCCCAGACTTTTTGTTTCAATATTTTACAGTACTTATGCCATAATGGGGTGAAATTCTAGCTAGACCTACTTACAAATGGTAACTTGGAGCTTTGAGAGTTTAAAATCTCCACTTGCTATTCAATTCCTTCTTTTTTAACCCTCATCAAATTTATTAATCTAAGAAAGACCTGATTAAACGTCTCTGTGTGTTCATTCAGGCTAGCATATTTCAAAAAAGAGTTTTGTATGAATTGTTGAAAACCTAGTTTATTTTATATCAGAACTGTTCCCCTCTTTTATGCATTTTGAAACAGCATGTGCAGACAAGATCCCATCTTCACCTGGATTACATTCTTTTTTTTTTAAAAAAAAGGATGGTTTCTATTTTTAAAGAACAAAGTACCTATGTGTTACATGTCTGGGAGATTATTTTATTAAACAGACATTTGGGAGAAGTTTCGTCTGACTTTTTATTGCGTGTCTACCAGGTAGACATCCTCATCTGAGCTACGTCTGAAGCCTTTTCATAGTCAATATAAAAAAGGCAAGTCTAAGTTGTTATTCCTCTTATCATAAGGAAGACATTTAATCTGGGTCATATTAATTACACTCTAAAAATTCTTGTTTCTCAACATTGATAATAAAAGGAGTCTAGACAACTGGCACAAAGGAAGATGTCTGCATTCCAGACCTCTAAAACTAGGCATCAGGTGACAACTTTGGGTTCAAAAACTTGGAAAGGGAGCTAAGTAACGAAATATGTTTATTCTTTCTGTTCAGTGTGCAGATTCTGCTAGTGGTTTTTTGTTAATTGAACTATGGTCTGAAGCTACTCCTATTAATATTAAAAAGGTGTTGAAACTGCGATTTTTATAACGAACACTTTTGTTCTTGCTCCTTTGGGAAGCAGGATTAAATTGAACGTTTACAAGAAAATCCCATCTTCTAATCCAATAGTCTTTCTTTTTTATGTAGTTACACTTTTAGTTTCTTGAGCAGGAGAGTTAAAATGCAGAAAGAATGGTTACTATTGTTTATATTAATTTTTTTTTTCATGGAATGTGGGAGAGAGACGTAATCTTTCCTTTATTTGCCTATTTCAGCTGTTTGAATATATGATTAAGAAAGTGAATGGCATCTTAAAAATCTGGAAAATAATAAAGTTATTCTACCCTTCTTTTTGTATTTTTGAGAGAAAAATAGCAACACCATTTCCCCCTCTATTTTTATACCCTTTTACATACAAATAAACTCTCACAGTTCCAACTTATGTGTCAACAAGAATAAAAAACTAAACCAAAACCAAACAAAAACAAGCAAATGAACAAAAAAACCAAACCACAAATTCTCAAAAGATACCAAACCAGTCACATGGAGTTGAAACCTCTCTTTCTTTGTTTCTCAGGTTGGGGGCGGGAGTGAGAGGGTGGGGGGTGGTATCTTTCATCAGCATGGAATCAAATCCTCAGAAAGGAAAAAAGTAACTAAATCTTACCTCGGGTCCATGGGAGACTTTAGAGCTACACTTCCTCTCTTATTCCACAATTCAAACTCACCCGAAGTATTCAGAGGCCATTTGGACTTTAAGAGCCACAAGAATAGAAAGAAAGAGTGCTTATAAATCTTGAGAAGTTTTATTTACTCTTATTTATTTACTCTTATTACTGTACTAGTCTCCTCTTCTGCCAGATTGGAGATAACATACCTAGACTGGTTGTATGTTAATAGATGAAAAGCATTACATGATGGAAAAGGTGTAGAAACTTTCCAGGTGAGGAATAGGATGTGTAGAGTAAGAAGGAGGTGAAAATTTCTCCCCAGAAACACTATTTGGCCTTCCAGAAGAAGACAGTTCTGGATAGAGTGTTGGCTTTTTTTTTTTTTCTGTTATCTGTTTTCCTGTCCACCAGACAACAGAAGTAAAAATCACTGGATGAGACAATATCTTCCAAATTAAGTGCCTAATCTGGCCAATGAAGCAAACTAGCATTTCAGGGAATTTTCCAGAGTTCCCTAATAAATGCATAATATCTGATACAGGATCTGGATTTCAAAATCTGGCATGCAGAGAACATGTGTCGTCTCCCAGGCCTGTTGCCAGGGAGGCATCAGTCCGTAGAAAGTTAATCTGCATAAGCCAAGAGTGGAACATGAGCACAATGCTGGACAGGGAATCCAAATTGGAGGCTTCCAAGAAGCAAACACTATGCCTGTTCCATTCATCAGATTGTCCTAACAGACCCTCAGCCCCACTGTCCAGGTGTGAAACCACAGTGAATCCTTAGGATCAGATATCGGTATCATCTTTTGAACTAAAGGGACTTCCTGACTAAAGGTGTGGGACACAGAATGTGGGCAGGGGAAGCACATATTGGGATTACAGAGATGCCTTTATTAAGGCATGTTTCAGGGAGGAAGAAAAGGTGGGGAAAGGGAGGGATTTAGGTGATTTGGGAAGAAACAAATGGGTAATAGAAGGAAGGGGGAAGAGAAGAACTCATTTGCATATAAGAAAGGGCTGATCAGTACTCTTTCTGGCCATGACCTGGCCCTGATCACTGCAGTCTTTCTTGTCTGCTTGTTAAATTCTTTCAATTATTTTCTAGTAAGAGGCTCTTCATTTCAAGTGCATGTGTGTGTATGGGTCTGTGGTGTCAGCAACTGGACTGAGTGCAGGTGTGTGAGCGAGTGTGTGACTATTCGTGAAGATCAAGCTAAATGAGCCAGCAGGAAGTGACTTGGGATGAAGGGGGGATGTGTGAGTGTGCCAGCATCTGGGCAGACTGGGATCCAGGGAGAGCAACTGGTCAGGCTGGGTGTATGAGCCCAGCTGCTGCCCTGGATCTTGTACACAGACATATACATTCCCTCTAGCAGACTTCCCACTCAGCCAGAGCTAGAAGCAGGGTGAGCCATTGGTTCTGTGTGTTCATGTGAGTGATTTGTGAGTTCTCTTCATGTGTAAGTATCTGCATATATATTCTATATAGTGTAAATTGCCTGACAAGAATAGGCACTCAACATCATTATTAGAGAGACCAGGAGACTGAGTCAAGGTCTTTTAGAACCTAAATACTTCTACGGGTGTATGAATTCATACCTCAGATACGACCCCAGAAAATCTGAGCTGTGCAAGAGGAGGTTCCCAACCACACCGAACCAGGCAAATCCAACAGCAAGAATTGTCTGAAACTATAGTTGGTGCTAGTGGCTGTCACTGAAAAACCATCACTGACTGGGTGATAGAATTTAAGGCTGGTGAGTAAGTGTAGCCACTTAGTTACACAAAGAAACTGTCAGTCACGAGCCCAGTTTTCAACCATTGAATGACCCTAGGAAAGGTTTTTTTTAAACTCTTATATAAGTTTGACCATGTATAAGGTAGTTACTAACCTGTCTTGTGGGAATACAATGAACAGATATTGATAGCGAAGTTGGTAATCTTAATGGGGGCGGTGACATCTCTGCATTGGATTAGAACAAAAGACAATGAAATTAGATCTCATACTTTCAAGAGAGGTTAACCACAAAACACCCACAGAATTTCAATAGGTTTTGGCAGTATAATTCCATTAAAGATATTTGAGACTATTTCAGAGTGATCCAGAGTAACCTAATGAATATTTGACTGATTTCAGTGGTGAAAACAGGTTCCAGACAAAATATGTTGTTTTTAATACTTGTTTCATTATATCAAAATAATTCTGAATACCTAAAATATCCAAGAATGCAACTTATAAGTTACATGTAAATTTCACACTTTTTATTGTCTGAATAACCAAATAAAAAGGAGAAACCACAGTGGCATGTCTTAATCAGTGCATAATGTTTCACAGATGGGCTAGGAAATTTTTCTGGAAAGTATTTTTTTTCCTTCATTGTCTGATGCACCTTTTAATAGGTTTGATGTAATTTCAAAGATGACAAAGAAGACTGAATAAGAATTTCATATTAAGAGATGTAGTGATTTTTTAAATTTTTTTTTTTAATGAATAAACTTTTTTGTGTCCTGCTGTGACAGGTCATGTCTCTTTATATCACAGAAAGGACTGCCAGAAAGAGGATGAACTAGAAGACAAAACTGAGTGATGCTTACACAGTACAAAAGTGAGAGCTGGCAGGTGCTCAAGACTGATTATTTAAAATCTATTTTCCAGAAGATCAGATAAGCTGAATTTCCACAACCTGAAATGGACTATTACATAGAGATTTCCCAAGGCACTGCTCATCGTCAACAAATCAAACAGATCAGGGCTTTTATCAAATTTGATCAACAAGCTGTAATCTCTTTAAAAATTTTCCAAACATGTTTAAGCATTTTTGCAAGCCTTGTATAGTCTTACAGCACATGACCTTTTCTTTCCTTCCTTTTTCTTTGTAGAGAACTTCATTCAATTTGTCTGCATAAAAGAACAATCTTGTAGTACAAAAGTAGCCCAGATTAGGAGTACTCTGGGACTCCAGCATCTGGAAGCTCTGTTTCTGCCATAAGAGACAATGAAATTATGAATGTCATGCAAAAGAGAAATTGCCAACTGTCAAATTGCCTCTCGACTCTCTTTTCTACTGGGTTGTACAGTATTTTTGCCCACCTGTTGCATGATCACATTGCCCATCTGTCAGTGTAACTTATGCTGGTTTCCAATAAAATTTTAAACATTCTCTAAGTGCATGAGAGAGGCTTAACTTGAGGTGAAGGCAGGGAAAACTTGGCCATTGTCTATCCCCGTTGGAAACAAGTGACTGAGCAAGTGGAACCTACAGTCAGCTGATCAATCAGCATGCAGGAAGGTCAGACTCAGCCATGGCAGGCTGTGGTTCCTTCCCAGGTGACAGACCAGAATGCTGTGAAGGATGCTGTGGGGTGAGGAGTGGAAGCTGAGTTTAAATGCACAGAGAGCACCGGGGACATAAAGGTACAGCTTAGGGGCAGTGGTGTGAAGCATCATGAAAATCTTTGAGAAAATTTGGGTCAGTTTTATGGGTTGGTCTAGGAGACAAAAAAAAAAAAAA
>VWZG01006009.1:59565-85088 GCA_013396735.1 Grallaria varia | reverse complement strand
TTTATTGCCTAGGCAAGGCATCTCTCCCCTCCCCTCCTCTCCTCTCCCCCTCCTCCTGAAGAGCCTGGCTCCATGTGCTTTGTAGCCTCTTCAGAGTCACCAGGGTTGCTGTCACCCTCTGCCCACAGGCAGCTAGCTTCTTTCTAAACTGATCAAAACTGGCTCGCTCAGACCCTTTCCCAGGGAATGCACTCCAGTTTATCAATGTCTTTCTTCTACTGGGGGCCCAAACTAGACACTGTATAATTCCTTCCTTGTATCTACTCTGAATCTAGCCTCTTTTACTTTAAAACCATTACCCTCTGTGCTATGGACAACTGCCCCTGCTAAAAGATCTGCTCCCATCTTTCTCCTAAGTCCTCTATAATTATTTAAAGGTGGCAAAAAAGTTTCCTTGGAGCCTGCTCTCCTCGAGGCAAAACAAACCCAACTCTCTCAGCTTGTCCTCATATCAGCCCAGTGATCATTTTTGTGGTCCTCCTCTGGACTCACTCCAACAGGTCCATGTCTTTCCTATGTTGAGGACACCAGAGATGGATGCAGTATTCCAAATGGGATAGCACCAGAACAGAATCTCCCTGACCTGGTGGCCACACTTCTGTTGGTGCAGTCCAGGATACAATTGGCTTTCTGAGCCAAACAGTACTGGTCCCAGTACAGATCCTCGAGGGACACCACAGGTCACCGATCTCTGTCTGGGCATTGAGCTGTTAACCACAACTCTAAATGTAACCATCCAGCCAATTCCTCATGCACCAAACAGTCCATCTATTAAACCCATAGTTCTCCATCTTGGAGAGAAGGGTGTTGTAAGCCATGTCAAAAGCCTTACAGAGGTCCAGACAGATAATATTCATGGCTCTTCCCTTGTTCACTGCTGTAGTCACTCCAGTACTGCCCAATTTGATATTGTTGCCATATAAATGAACTGCCAAAACATAACACACCAAATAGCTTGAAAGATGAGTTCAAAGACCATGAGAGAGAGAAAGATCAAACAATTTAATTGTTGCATAATCCTATCACTGGTATTAAAATATGTCATGCATAGCATTTCACTTTAAATCTTGCTGATCTGCAGAGAATCAAATAACCTGCTGGACAGTTAAACCAAGAATTCCATGTCTAATAAAAACCAGAGAAAATATTATACAGCCTGTTTTAGAAGACTCTGGAAAAGTGTCTTTCTCTCTATTAACTATAGAAGGAATTTAGAGATCTTACCCATGTAATTTACAGTTATCTCCCAAACTGTAGAAGTATCAGCATCTCACATCTCATGAAGACAATCCAAAGATTTTTCTTACCTCATTGGGCAGCAGAGTGAAACAATAATTGGTGGAATTTTAAAAGCTCAGGAAAAGTTCATGAATGTTCATCCATATGTAAAGAAAATTGGAGCAGGTAAAACAGAGAAAGAAGTATAAAGAACAGTTTAGGTGTCAGAGCAGACTGTAATGAAGTCCTGGATCAATCCCTAATGGGCAAAAAGGACTCTATCAAAGAGAAAGGTACTCCTACACAAAGGGAAATGTGTCTCTATTTTCAAAAGTAGGATTTTGTGCATTTGCAGATAACTGTAAAAGTATCTGAAATATGTTATGTTAGGGAGCTATTTTTTTAAGATTCAGAAACAGTTCAGAAAATGTTTTGCAATTATTTTCATATCTTCAGAATTTCTGCACATGGCATTAAAACTTCACAAACTCTATTGGAAGTACATTGATTTAGGGGGCAAAAAATTAATCAGTATGAGGAGAATGAGAAGTCATGGAAAAGAGAAGTGTCTAAATGAAGTCAGAGATATTCAGCAAAAGCATAGAAAACCATTACGTGGCTTTTTCATGCAAAGGTTTTTGCAATAGCTGTTCTACATCTTCCATCCAGCCATGTGAGGGACTAGAGATAGAGGTCTAGTATAGGACTGATCAGATCCTGCTACACACTGATTCCCAGAATATATAAATAAACCTGTCATTGTTGCTGTGACATTTACAAATGTTGCCAGACTATTTCATACTCTGTCCCCTGATTTTTACTGAGAACATTAAACCCTCTTTTACTTGAAATTGAGATTCATCTTACCTAAGCTTTTTTTTGGATATTATATAGCCATGGAAATGAAATCATCTTACTGGGTAAAAAGATTATAAACTAGACATACTTTATATCTACGGGAGAATCACTAAAAGGATTCTGTTTGTAAAAATATTGCTTGAGTTTACAGATTCTAGCAAACTATTTTATAATGCAATCCCCTGCTGTAGTACAGACTAGAGGTGAATACTGTGTTTAAAAATCCTTGCCCATTAGGACAAGATAGCAAATAATGACTTGTTTTGATTCTTCATAATCCACTACAGATTTGTACAATTAGGAAAAAGTTTTTATAGTTCAGCCATTCTGCACTTTAAAAGCCATAACAGAGAAGATGTATCTCTGTCAAAATAAATTTCTTGAAGTACAGTATGAAATAATACATTTGAAAAAAGAAAAAGGTGAACCCATGAGGAATTCCATAAAGATGTGCTCTTCTGCTGTGTACAGACGGTCAGATGCAATTTAGTTTGAAATCCATCATATATGATCTGGTATGATTCAAGTTGTCATATTACATTCTTGACAGGCTCAGTCTTTAAAGAACTACTAAAACTTATATAACAGCAATAATTGGTCAGCACAGGTCTATTTTCAGAAGCATCTGATCCTAACCAACTTTGAATAAGGGAGCATTTTGGCAGAAAATGATTGATCTCAGAAACCAGACTTAAAGACATATGTCTCTTTGGATTTAAGCTTATGCAAAACAAACAAACAACTAAAAAGGAATATAAACCACCAACACCCCCCCTCCCCCCCCCAAACCCCAGGACTTTAGAAGACTGAATTTTATTACTTTCCTTAAATGCAAATGGAAAGCTTTCCTCCCGTCTCAGAGCACAGTATTCAGAAGAATATCTGAGACATTATCATTGCTTTTCAGAAAATGGAGAGTTCTGCTTGCACTGCTGTAAGCTGCCCCTGAGATTTTGGCTGTGTTGTGATTGTACAAGCCAAAGTTTTACTGCAAGACAAAGGAAAAGGACACGGCAAGTACTTTCCAAAGGAGCATAACAGGAGCAAAGGTTGTTGGAGCGACTCTGTCAGAAGAGTAGGGCCAGAGACTGAGAAAGAGAGTTCAGCTGTGGTGGCCTATTAGAGAGTCCAACACTGGGCTGCTGCTAGCCCTTAGAGAGCTGTCCCTGTGGTTCTTTCCAAAGGGAAAAAAAAAATAAATATATTTGATAGAAGCAAATGAGTTAGAATGAATCATGGACTTGCACATGATTTTGCACAAAGCTCATGTGGAAAATCTCCAGCCAAGCCAGCCTGCCTCTTCTACACATGCCTTTACCAGTTGCAGGCTAACAATATGTGCCAACTGCCTTCTCCATAGCATAAGCATCTTCTGTGTGCCCTCGATTCATGTCTGTAGTAGCAGAAACATTTCTTACGATACCCTGGCCATCTTTCTGCCACTTTGGATTCAAAAATATGAATTGGCTCTGTAAAGGCATGACACAGGCATGACGCGACTTACATGAGATGTGTGCTATATATTTTGTTATCTAATAAGGAAACTCTAATTTGTAATTTTTCATTTGCATACATGTAAGAATGACTCTTTATTAACATATTCAAGTTTTATCAACTCATTTCTTAAACTGCAAATTATGCATATATTTTTTAAGTATTTAGCTTCTTTAGGAAAAAAACAAAACAAGGCTGTATCAATTTTGTGCAAAATATACCAGGCATTTTAATGTTAATTTAAAAAAAGAAACTTATACTATTTTACTAGAGGCAAGAATTTTGGTTTAGCAGAAGTTTCTGGAAAATGTCGGTGATAATTCCCCTATTGTTTTATAATTGTTTCTTCTTGCTGTCCTATACTGTATTTTTCAGGCTGATTTCAGACAGGTTTTTTATGGTTCTTCTATGTCGTAGGGAAAATCCTCATTTAAATAAACATTTTTCTTCCTAGCATTCATTTACAATATATGTGGAAATTCCCCCCCCTATTTTTATTGAAGAAACTTACTAAAGCAACAATATATGGAATCTTTAATAGCATGACATAAGAAAGAGGTCAGACTTATAAATTAATTTGCTTTTTGGTTGCTGGAGTATATGAAAAATATCCCATGATGGTGCTTTTTCCATTCCACCTCAGTGCTTTCTCATAAGTTACATGGTTGACAACTCTCTTTTTAGTATTAAAAATGTAGCAAATATATTAGCTTTCCTTAGGCACTAACACTAACAGTATTGTCGAGATGTATCTGAATATTTGTTTCAAAATAGATGAAAATATTGGGGTTTTATCCCTAATTATTCAAGTTGTTTAATCATAGCTTAAAAAATTAGGCTCGTAGACAAGTAACTGAGTTTTTAGTTTTGTTTTTTTTTTCCTCACAATAAAAGTAGGACTTTCAGGGTCAATGTTTGCCAGATGTTTCCGTAACTAGAGAATATTTTACTGCCCTTGCTCACATGCTGTGAATTGTAGGAATAAATAGATTTGGTAATATTAATAAAGGCAGGAATTAGGTTGCTTAATTCATAGTCTAATCACTAGGACGCTCTTTGTTTGATTAAAATGTCAAGAAGGCTATTAGGGAAAAGACAAAGGCAAAAAAAAAATGGCTTGAGATAAATAGCCAACTACCAAAACTGCAGGACTCATAAAAAGCTATTAATTTATGTTCTCTGCCTCTGATCCTCTGCTGAGTTCAGTGGACCTGCTGGTTAAAGGGTCAGGAGAAATTCTATGGCTAGAATGATTGTAAATTGTGCTATCATTTAAGCTAGGAGTCAGACTGACTCAAACCTCAGGGCCCAGTAGTAAGTGAAGCTGCTCAGGTTGCATAGGTCTCCGGAAAAGGCTAACAAGATTTTAGGTAATATTGTTGTGGATGCAGATCTTTACTCAGAGAACCTTTTGTTTTCTTAGCTTTCACTTCAGAAGCTGTCTGGTTACTCTGTTTCTCCCAAACATAAAATCTTGTCAGGAAGACATTGTCTTACAGAGAATTAACTAGAGAAAATCCAATCAATGGGCAGCTTATCCTAGCCCAGCAGAGCCATAGAAGTTTGAATTTTTCATGAGCCTTCTTGCACAAGGGAGTACACACAGACAAATGAGGCAGGGTAGAGATGTTTTAGGTCTCTAACTGTGACATACTTGACGTTGCTTGTAAAGTTATCCACATTTAATAAAGGCAAAAATTAAATTCATTTTCCAAATACTAGTTCAGTACTGGAGCTGACAATATAACCTAGAAATTCTGTGTTCTTTGTAATATAATCTTTCCTAGACATCTTACTGCTTATCATGTTGATAGACCTTACTCTGACTGACTAAAACATCACGCAGGACAAGGATGAATAGTTGCACTGAAGAAGGTATAGGCCCATTAAAAGTTCTACTGCAGTTAAAATGGATGCTGCAACTGTTAGGAAAAAAGTTTGTAAAGGCATTTGGTGAGCAAATTGTGGAAAACAAAACAACAGGAAAAGAACTAATATTCCTTGTGAAAGCTGAAAATATTTCTAACTGTAGTGAGACTTTCATATTTTTGGAGTCAATTCCTCAAGAACTCCATAAGTTAGAAAATATAATACAGCTTTAAAGAAATTTTTAAAATATTTAATTTGTAGTTACGTATTTATGGGAAAGTTAATTAAAACACAGTGGCTACTTTAAACAAAAAAAAAACCCTGACAAAGTACAGATGTGAAAGGAGCAATATAAATCTATCTTAAGTTCATGGAATTGGAGGTGTCATTTACAAGACATGTAACAAGAAACAATTTGAAATATAAAACCTACAAAATTAATAAATCATCATCTGCTGAACTGTTATGTTACCCTTGGAATCTGTAAAATGTACTATTCATTGTTTTGGACAGTTGTCACATCATTTCCATGATTGTGACTACCCAATAATTTTCACTAAGCCAGGATTTTGCTGCTGTGTGTTTTATGTGACAAACACTCATATCAATAGGTTTGTGACTGAAATAGTACCTTTGAAGTGATTTTTCAGAAGAAAACTCACACTTAATTTCTGCCTGCTCCATCCAAACTGGCAGACTGAATGGAGAAATGTTGTATGAGATTGACAGCGTGTCATTGATGACTTCACTCGCCTGCTCCTCAGGCACTACTGAGGGCCACACGTGGGCTGGGCCTGAATGTCTTTGTTCTGAAGAAGACAGTTTTACAAAATCTAGAAGATGAATATATTTATTCTATTTTCTCCTCATTTCATCCCAAATGCCTGTGGAGATAATCATAACAGCAACAGCAATAAACCAACTTACATGCATACAGAAACTTCAATAACAAAGCACTTTGCAAACTACACCCAGGATCAATCCACCAAATGTGATCTCCACCCATGGGCTGAAATGCAATCAGCTTTTCCACAAAGCACTCCCTCAGTTTACTATCTTGAATACTGAAGTGTGAATTGTAAGAGGGTGTTTGTAAGTTTTCATCTTATTTACAAATTGAGCACAACATTTCAAAACTTGTGTGCCAAAAGACAGACTCTCGATCAATACAGTTTGTTGACAACTGGTTTCTCAGAAAGATGTAGCTTCCAGCCCTTTCATTGGTGTTAGTTCTGGTACTCAAATCCTTCAAAATGTGCAGTGCGTAGTTTAGCAGGCAAAGTTAGCGTACAGCACTGATAATGGAAAACACCCATGACTTCTTCAAGATGCTTGAGTTTGGAACTGGGAGTAGAAATCAGGTACACTTACAGTCCTTGTTCTAATTCCTAAGATTCCTTGTTTTTCTTCATAATTCTGGACTACTTGCTGTGGAGGATGAGTATCATTTGTCTGATTTGATACTACTTCAACTGATAGCTGTTACCACTTCATCAGAAATCCTTTCTAAGAACACTTATGTGTCTGCTCCATCTGCATTTGACAGTATTTGGATAAATAGTAACATTGCCTGAAATAATACGTGTCTCCAGCTCCACCAAGCTACAAGAATATATTGCATAACAAGGCAGAAGGTGTCTTTGCATGCAGTAAAATTTATGGTATATGGAAAGCATACTCCTTGGAACCAGGAACTCTAAGACATTTCAGAACTCTACTGTTCTACAAGCATGTTCTTCCAATTTAGGGATTAAAAATAAATGAGGTAGCTGGGTGGCATGATGGCATAATGTAGAGATCAGCTTTTGTTGACCAAAAAAACAAAAAAACAAACAAAAAAAAAAAAAAAAAAAAGGAAGAAATTGAGCTTAGCAAGGAGTCCTATTTATTCCAATGAGAATTTTAGAGGTATTGGTTTCGGAAAGTTTCTTAACCTGCATGGTTGTTGGCAGCAGATCAGATTATTCTTTTTGTTCTTGACTCTCACAGAACAATGAAGGTTTGAAAATTAAACACAATTTGAAAATGACATGCATATCACGTATCAGTGTCATAAACTAACAGGATATTTCTTATATTTATATAGAAGAAAATGTTTAGCTCCTTGCAATTCTCTGGAGAGAGGCAGGAGGACTACAACAAAGCACTGTGCAGTTCATTCCAATCATACTTACAAGATTAACTGTATGTGATGCATCTTTCTCATCCTTTCTTGCAACATCCATTGCATCTACAAGCTATGGAAACCCTGTGTTGCCAAAGGGTTTGCACAGCTCCAAGTCTTTTGATTCACTGTAAGAATTTTGCAAAGCAGTCCCTCCATCTGTTCTACCTGGTTGAGTTTTTTAGGTTTTTTCAGTGGGTGTTGGATTTTTGGTTGGTTAGTTTTGGTTTTGTTTTATTTTTTTTTTCTCATCTAAAAATATTTCTGAATAGAAACGGCATATTGCTTTAGAACGTCCCAGCACATTTTCTAAGACACTGTACTGGTTGTTATTGTTCCACATACAGAATGAGTGCTGGATTATATGATAAAGGCTAAAGATTAGTGTGCATTATCAACCAGTTCTTATGTTGCAGTAAAAAGTCCCATGCTTAAGAAAACCCATTATTTATAATACTGGACTTAATGGGCTGTGCTTACAGCTGTGGGAAATGTTTTCTCTTGTTCAGAAGCAGATTTTTTAATGCTGAGGGTCAAAAGCATGGGTTTCAAGCATTTTATTAATCATGAAAGGACGAGTATAAGATTTTTTTTTCAAACCATCTTTCTAGTCAAAAAATGTAACTACAATATTATTCCCAGTTTTAATTTTCCTTTTCTTTTCCTTCCTGATTGTCATTTCATTATATTTTAAGACTCACTGAATGTGTGGGATTTTCTGTTTGAGAAGTCTGCTGATAGCAAATGAATCATCCACTCAGCTCTCTGGCTCTGTTCAGTGACAAGTCATACTTGTGGTGATTCCATCCTGTGAGGAAACCTCCATCACAAATTTTACCTTCTCAGTGAATTCCCCGCTCCAGGTTCAAGGCAATAGCTTAAAGGAAATGAGTGAATAGAGGCAAGTTCATACTTGGGGTAGCAGACAAACCCCCTTCTTTCCCAACTTGCTTTCTCAGGTGACTGTACAACAGATAAGAATCTCTGGATATGGAAGACCAGTGAATGGATGTTGTACATCATGATTCATCTACACCAGAGGGGTTGATGAGGTCAGAAAGGTGATTACAAACCACATACATGAGGGGAAAAAAGGGCGAATTATAGTTGTAGGTGACTCCCTTCTGAAAGGAATATGCCAGAGAGACTCTTCTGTTAAGGAGTTCTGCATCCTCCTTGGGGTTAAGAAATCTGCTAGGAAACTTCTTAGCCTGGTACAACATTTGGACTGTTTCCCATTACTTCTCTTCCATGTGAGTGACCACGAAACTGCAATATGTAGTCCAATGGCTGTTAAAGAGATTTCAGGTCCTTGGGAAGGTTGGTAAGTGTATCTGCAGCCCAATTTTTGCCTTTATACTACCAATCACAAGCATCAACATTGGAAGAAATAGATGGACCCAGCCTACTAATGCATGGCTCTATGATTTGCATCATCACCCCAGTATTGTTTTTTTTTTATAATGTGGTGGTCTACATGACACCAGGCATGCTGGCACCAGATGGGATATATCTTCCTCAGAGGGGGAAGAGAGTCTTTGCTTATTGACAGACCTTCAAACTAGACTTGGAGGGACAGTGGAATAATACCAGGCTTGCCTGTGACAAGCTGTGGGATGGCATGCCAGACAGAAAGGGATGTGGTTTTTGTGAGGGGTCTCAACATGTAGAGGGAGGTGATTCTCCCCTTCTTTGTTCGGGTGTGATCCCACCTGGAGTTCCATGTCTAGCTCTGATGTCCTCAGCACAGGAAAGACGTGGAGCTGTTGGAGAGACTCCAGAGGAGGGCCACCAAAATAAATGGTCAGAGGGCTGAAGCACCTCTCCTAGGAAGACAGTTTGAAGGAGCTGGGATTGTTCTAACTGGAGAAGAGAAGGCTTCAGGGAGATCTTACTGTGGCCTTTTAGTACCTAAAGGAGGCTTATAAGAAAGACGAGGACAAACTTTTTAGTAGGGCCTGTTGTCAATAGCACAAGGGGCCATGGTTTTAAACTAAGAGGGTAGATTCAGAGTAGATATAAGGAAGATATTTTTTACAGGATGGGTGAAACACTGAAACAGGTTGCCCAGAGAGATGGCAGATGCCCCATCTGTGGATAGATTCAAGGTTAAATTGGGCTGGTCTCTAAGCAACCTTACCTAGTTGAAGATGACCCTGCTCATTGCAGGGAGTTGCTCTAGGTGTCCTCTAAGGGTCCTTCCCAACACTGACTATTCTATGATTCTATGAATTTACTATTCCATGATTCTATAATTCTTTTAATAGAGAGATTTTCACCATTTAGGTTTTAGATCCTGTTTTACTCTATTTTCCTCTCATCAAAAATATATTTGTACTAAATTCTCAGTGTTGAATAGATAACTGTTGTAAATCAGCAATACCGACTTAAATGAAGCTACTAAAAGTTGTTTGAATCCAAAGGACAATCCCACCTCTTATAAACCAAGTTTTTCCTTGTAACCAAAGTAGCATATACATATGTACAGAATTTTAAAACATCTGGTCTAATGTGTTCTCAAGCAGAGTACTCTGTTTTCCTCCCCCTTCCCCCTGACAACAGACCAGAGGCCTGTAGGCTGAGTCTCCGTGGTCCCCTCTAAATTCAGCTCTCCGCTGTATTACAGAACTCTACTGGGGAAGGTTTTGCATAGGAGCTTTGGCATAGGATATCAGTCGATTTTTAAATAGACCTAGTAATCTCCTTTGTCTTAACCTGTACAGAATAAAACCTCAAGTTCTTGTTCTCCAGCATAGCAGTTGAATGATGATAAGGAAAGAGTCTAAAATTAATATAACCATTCAGGATACATTTAGGGTTTCTGTTGGTGTTTTTTTTTTTTTTTTTTTTTTTTTTTTGGTTTGGTTTGGTTTGGTTTGGTTTTTGGTTTTCAGTTTGGGTTTTTTGTTTGTTTGTTTGTTTGTGGGGTTTTTGTTGATTTTGGGGGTTTGTTTTGGTTTGTTTTTTTAGTTTGGTTTTTACTTTTATTTTTTAAAAGGTAGAAGTTATGTAATTTTTCCGATGCCACATAATGCTCTGATTTGCTGGTACAGGAAGTCCAATTGCTGTGAAAAAAACTAGTAGCCCTAGAAAAGTCTCTGTCTATGCAAAACTTTCTGAAAAATAAATTGGTGAGCTGTTTTTAATTCTGAAACTTTGTTAATGAATTGAATGTCATTCTTACAGAGGACTGGACAAACCGTAAGGGGGAAGCCAAACTGAGGTTCAGTGGGTGTCCTGTCATAGACCAAACACTGTGGAAATGATAAATCTGAAGATTGCCTGTTTGCAAGCTACAGAGACTTATCTCATCCTTGCAACTCCACTGATATTGGCACCAGGAGAGATACTTGAGATGAACTATTAGTGAGCACAGCCTATTTGTCCCTGAAATGTTTGCCTCAGCCATGCTTTGAACAAAGCAGGTGAACTCCATCTCTATTTCTGTATGCTTTGAATTTTGAGACACTTGCAGGTTTCTCATGGGGGAGACAATGCATCTTCTGAAGCTCACACTCCCTCTCATTTTGAATTCTGGAATAGTCTGGCTTTTACTTGTATATGTAATACCCACATACTATTTGTTCCAACTGGATCTGTAGCTACACTTCCCCAGGTTCCATTTAGACTTCTTATTTCCCCCCATGTACTCCACAAACACACTGAAGTAAAATATTGTGGAAGAACTTCGCGAATTCTTCAAGTCCTGAGTATTAACATTTGATCGTATCTGAACTTGTATCACGGATAGTCAGTCCCAAGTCTCCCCATTTACAGCAGTGAAGCATAGCAGGGAACTGTCTTATTTAAAGATTTCTCAAACATAGCACTCAGAATTCTTCAGAACAATAAAGGAATGCTGGCAAGACCTTCATTTGAGCTCAGCCTAGGCAGCCAAATTTTTATTTATAATAATGATTTTAAAGAATACTGTAAGATAAGGCCCTGAAAGAGGAAAGCTATTAGAAATCAATTACTCTTTTTTTTTTTTAGACAAAGTAAAAACATAAGGATCTCTATTTACACTGAGAAGGACTTAATATGACATGGCTGTGCAATAGCTGCTAGAAATAATTAACACACAGGGCACTGAAGGACAGAAAGACAGAAAGAAAGAATTGAGATTCTGTGAAGCAAAAATTCTTAGTAAGGCTCAATTTTTTGAGGTATGTCACTCTATTTTACACTGATATATGTTCAGTTTTATATAATCAAGATTAAGGAAACAAAGAAAACAAAGTCAGTAGAAGAAAACAGTGAACTGTAGATAAAAGTAGAGGAGAGTCAATGTTAAATTGTAATTTTTTTTCTGCTGGCATGAAGAAACAGTTTCTATGATAAACCAAAATTATTCCAATGAAAACAGAGACAACTCAGTTTGAAATTCCATTGTTAAGACAAATATAAATCAATCAAAAGATTAATTCCACCTTCCCAATGTGTCAGTTACAAATGGCAATAACCACAATCAATGGTATATAGTTTGTAATCTCTTTGAAGTCTCAAAGATTGTTGATAGGCAAAATATCAATGAAGGTAAAAATTGTTGGGTAAAACATGATTAATATTCTGTTCCATGATAATTTTCTTTCTTTAAAGAAAGAGGCACCATTTGAATTAAATTGCAGTTTTGTCCTTCCAAGGGCACAATAAATCAATAACATGTTCAGAGAAATCTTTGAGAAAATTTATTCACTTATACACATTTGAAACTTCACATGCTGTGCTTTAGTAGTAATAATAGATAATCCTGTTTGAACATACTTTCTATCAAGTATTTTATATAATATTGTGTAGATTCTTTGCAAATTAATGTAACTGCATTTAGATCAACGGAAAACTGAATATGATAAACTAGAAAATCTTCCTTAATTTCCTAGAAAGTTAGGAATTGTAAGTCTTGAATACTTATTCAGGTCTCATCCAAGAATATGAAAAATGTCTTTGTTAGCACATATGTGCCAAACAGTACTTGAAACTTTGAAATGTAGAATAAAGTGAATTTTCATTAATCAAGTATAATGTTCTTTATTAATGCTTGCTAAATATGGAATGTTACAGTATATTTTTCAGCCCTTTTTTTTTCTTTCCCTTTTCTTTTTAAGAAATGGACCCTACAAATAGCAAATTCTGTTGAGCCCAGTTTTCACTCAGAATTTCTGTTTCCCACCTTTTTTCCCCCACTCTGAGATTTTTTGGGGCCTCTAATGTACTTCCAGAAATGCTTTTAACAATACCCAATAAGGAACTCTGCTGACACTTATATTAAGGTTAAGAGCAGTCTCTTGAGTCTACGGTGATTCTTCAAAATTTTATTTCTACAACTAGCCTGTAGATTGATTCAATTTATTGAAAATGTGAGACTTTCTGGGGACAAGCAAATGGCTGCAGCAAAAGTTCATTTGAAAACTGTAGGAATAGGAGTACTCAATATTCCGTACTGTCGGTGTACCCCTCTCTTTGTCAGTTTATCCAGAGACTAGCAGAAACAGCTATAAAAAATGCCCTATTTTAAAGTCTTCATATGAAGTCTGAATGTATTTCTGGAAGATATTGCTCACCCAAGCACAAACAATCATACTCAACAAATGTTTGTGAAATATATTGGACAACTGCAAAACTCCACCTGGTTATAAGTGCTCATGTCAAAGGTCTACCATCTCAGCCAAAACTGAGAAAATTAGTAAAATCCTTCTATAATTTCTGTTTCTGATTAGTCATAGTCTGTCCAAAAAAGCATTGTTTAATTACATGACTATTGTTTTACTTTAAAAGAAGTTGAAGATCAAGACTGTTTAGAAGGGGCATAGTAAGGCACTTTCCCTTTTAATTTCCAGGGAGCCTAGAGCCAGGGAGCAGTGTTCAATCAAAAAACCCAGTTGGGATCTGATTGTAAAAGCCAGCAAATAGTACAGTTGAGGGGATGTTTAAAAGAAAAATTAAAAAAAAAAAAGGAAAAGAGAACAGCCTACAATACTGGCTGATGCTCACAGGAATGATTGTATGCCGTGAATAAGAGATTTAGCTTTTGAAGACTAGAAGATATAAGTGTTATGAAACATCTTCTGCAGTTTGAGGCAGGGTGTAAGAAGGTATTTTCATCAGATCTTAGCATCTATGTAATCTATCTTATCCATCATGGCAGCAGCAGGTTCTAGAATTTTTCTCTATATTAGGCTTTATTGTCTAACAAGCCCACATATGAATCAAGGGTTTGTTTTTTGTTGGGTTTTTATTTCAATTTCAACTGGAAATTGAACATGCTGGAACATGTTACATTTTTCGATATTTTAATTGAATAAAGTAGTGCACATGAGTGCTTTTGGTTGCTGTATGGATAAGTTAGTAAACTATTTTAGGTTCATTCTTAAATGTTGAAAGTCAGACATATGAAGAGGATGGAAAGAGATTTAAAACAAACAAAAGAAACTTTATTGCAAGAAGTGCTGATGAAGCTAAAAAATTATTAACAGAGTTTTGCTCTGGGGGATTGATCCTAACGGGTCACTTTAAAGGCTTGACTGTGGAAGGACTAGTGAAAAATATATATACAATGAAATTTATAACACCAAGGTCATAGGTTTGATTCCTGTACAGGCAATTCACTTAAGAGTTGGACTCGATGATTCTTATGGATCCTTCCCAACTCAGAATATTCTGTGAATCTATGATACTTTTTTTTTTGTTTACTCTCAGTAAATAAGGATATGGTACACTGTGGATTTATCTTTTGCGCAACAGGATTCCCCTCAGAAGGTCTGATCTCTGCAAAACATGTGTCATGGAATAGATATTAGGGGGGAAAAAAAAGGAAAATGAAATGATTGGATCTTAATTATGTTTTGGTTGGAGTTTGCTATTTTCAGTGTCTCTAGAAAACTATGCAGATTGCTACAGCCACTCCTCTGGAACCCTTCAAATGCACCATTTGCTCATAACAATCAAGAGACTAAAAACCACATGACAGCTTCGAACTGTCTTTAAATTCCATGTTCTAAAAATTGCTTGGTCCAGCCATACTGTTTACATAACTCTGTCAGAGCATGAACACAGGAATAATAAGAATGTTATGTAGTTTGGCCTTGCAGGCCAGAACTCATATGTAACCATGGCAGTAATACCATGTAAGGCCAGGAGGACCTATGTAACCATACCAGAAATTCCAGAATTGGTGTCGGAAATAAAAGAATGGGTATCAGAATAACAGAAATACCAGAATAAGTATGGATGTAGCAAACAAAACTGGGACCAAGTTGGCGGTGATCATAAATTATAATTAAAGGGCTGTTTATGTGGGATGAGACTGTGGTAGACCAAAGAGAAAGAAGAGCTGGTGAAATTGTAAAAGGGGTAATAAAGATTGAAGTTATTTGACCAGGGCTGTCAGTGATAAACCGTGGTTCAGCCATGAACTTGATCACCACAGACTAGTAGGGACAATAATCCAAATCTGTTATTCTGACCATATCAAGAGTGTTTTTGTAATTGTGAATACCTATGGAAAGAAAAGTATGCTTTCTTTATGATGAAATTCCCAGCTGAACGGGACAAACATGCTAGCATCACATTGTCAGTGCCTGTTTCAAACCAGAGAATATTTGCATATTTTAATCTTAAACAAATAACAAAAAAAGAGTGTTTTCTCATGTGTTGAAGTGTGATGTTGCAAGAAGATTGTATATGATAAGAAGATTGTATATGATAAGAAGATTGTATATGATAAGATGGCAGATGCAAATCAAAATAATTTACTCACTGATTTTATGTATTTAGGCAACAGTTAAATATTTCTGAGACAGCAATTGCCTTAAATTCATGAAACTCTGGAGACAATTATTTTCCAGTAGTCCGTGTATGTTTGCATTTTTTTCTTATTAGTTTTCTTTTCCCTCTGCTATGTGCTTTAGCTAATCTGAAATCAGGGTTACAACTAATGAAAAGAAGGTATGTAACCATGGCTGGCATTATAGATTTTTAGCAAGGCCCAGTTTCTCTCTTGTTTCTTTGTTTCTTAAGCATTCTATGACAATAAATGTATCCTTACTTGTGATCTGTTTAAAAGAATCCAAGCTCAGCAGAAGCAGCTGTCAACTAGTCACTCAGCTTGAAAAGTAAAATGATTTCGAATTTACTTTTCAAAATGTGCAGTCTTAAGGAATGCAAAATAGAGTAGTTTTTCAGAGCAATTCAGTGATTCACTGCACTGCCTTCATAAATCAGAATTTAACAGTTGAAACAACATAAACAACGAAAAACAAAACGAAAATACAAACAAAAAAAGAAAAAAGTTAAACCAAATTTTGACAACCACTGAAATACTGGCATTTTGCCTTTGACAGTTGTAAATTAGATTTATATTGTATAGATAAAAGCTAACTAAACTCTAAACGCATAAAAAAATCTTCTGGAGCAAATATTACCACTATTTCATTTCACTTCTATATAAATATTCTTGTATATAAAATACATAAATAGAAATAAATGACCTGAAACTTTTGAATATATTTATTGATACATTTAAGCTGTCAGAACAAAATTATTTCAAATCTAGGTCAAATTTGCTCATCATTCTCACTCAAACGATAGAACGCATTCCATTAAAAAGCAGGAATAATGGTATCCAACTCTATTCTTTTGTTAGAAATACAGAACTTCTAGAAACATTTTTTTCTCACTCTTCTCTATATTCATGTTATCTGAAGTTGGAGCAAGTAAAGGAAAATATTCTGGTTGTAGGAGCTCTCTCTTCTTCCTCACTGACTGTAACCGAGCTCTACCAGCTTTACAAAGAAAAAAGAAATATCAAAGGATTTTCTCCTGAGACAAGTGTTTCCCTAAAAAAGTATTACAGTAGCAATTCAAGAGGTATCAGAGGTGTAACTCATGAAATGAAACAGTGCTCCGTGTGATAATGCCATAGAAGCAGTAAGGCCAACTGCTTGACCCGTCAATCTTTGTTTTTCTCAGCTTGGACTGAGACTGTGTGGAAGTCATTCCAAACCATTCCTCTCTCTCAGTGTAGGATAGCAATAGAAACCACTCAGCTCTTCTCTTGCAGATCCAGTCTGGAGCTTGAATTCTGAACCACCAGTGGGTTTTCTTTGTTCCAACAATTCAAGTGTCTTTTCAAGGCCACTGCATTTTCTTTCATTGGCCTGGCAGTGCTCTTTGAATTACTGGTGTGACACTCTAGGAAAAAACCCAATACTCACTGAGGAAAAAGTCTCTGCGAACTCTTGAAGGATGGTACAACTTGTTGAATGAATAAAATCCCTGATCTGTACCTGAGGGCTGTACTTGTTAACTGTGACAGGAGGCCGAAAAAGAGCTACCGGTTACAGTTTCCCAAAATAAATACTGTGGGTTTTTTTTTTCTTTCATAGAAGCTTCAGGAAAAGAACAAAGGAGCTAAAGATCATAAGACAGGTCACAGCATACTCTGGGAGACAAGCTATTAAAAACAATTCTGTCTTTCTGCAGTTTTTCCAGGTCATTTTCCCTTCACTCCTTATAAGTAGTAACATTTACATGAAAAGAGGATCTTGGTTTCTGAGGAGTTTATCTGCTCTTTATAATTATCCTCTTGAAGTCATAATACTGGTTTCTGTGGTAATTAGGTTTTCCATAAGTTTCCTGTATTTCTTTCAAAGTGAACATAGGCTAGACTGTAATCCAATAGCAGTATTTCAATAGCACCATTTAGACCAAGTTTTACCATATAGGAGCCCAAAATGCTGTCTAAAGATTTATGTCCACGTAGACAGCAGTAAGCTGACTTTTTTTAAATTCCTGATGTTGGCAACTCACTTGTGTCAGAAGCTTAAAATCCCATTACTTGCCAATGTTTCTAAATCTAGCTTTTTTTTTTTTCTTTTTTTTTTTAATTGTGACCTACTTTAACTGAAGCTGTAATAATGCCACTTAACTGTGAGTGACAGTCAGGGTACAAATTAATCCATTTAATCCAGAAATATAAAGGTCATTTGAGCCTCATTTTGAAAATACTGTACATCTTTTGTATCGAAACTTTGTAACATAGTCTCACTGAGTTTATGTGACAGTTTGTCTTTCCATTTATTCCTGTACAGACGGACTCTGCGGCACTACTACTCAACAAGGAAAAGTTCATGGACCATGTAAGTACAGCAGAATATTTGCTAGTTCAGAAGGCTAATCTAAAGTTCTTACATCATATACCTGTACCTTAATTGTCTATATCTAAATGAAGTTTTAATTGGCATAAATAACTGGAAAAATAGCACAATGTGATAAATTGGTTGGGTTTCAAATGCCTGTCTCTGCTGAAAGTAGGATGCATTCAATGCATATGAAAATTACTTTCCTATCAGATGTTACCAGTTTCTCCAAAAGCATTGTGTGTGATGACTCAGACCATCTTTAAAGGTGCTGAACATTGCGAATCTTTGCACTAATTCATCAAGTACTTTAATAGTTCCAGATCACCAGATGAACACCCAAGCACTTATTACTGCTCTTTGAGCCTGGCAGTGCAGCCAGCTTTCAACTTACAAACCTGTCTGCTTATTCAGTGCATACATGCAGCTTTCAAATAATGGCAGGGAGGGAGCTGGTGTGAAAGCCCTTAGGGATTATTCACCACTCACCCTTCATCCACCCAGCCAGTCAAGCACAACTTGTCCTTGCTAAATCCATGCTGGTTACTCCTGATTATCTTCTCATGCTTCATTCACTTTGTGATGGATTCCAAGAGGATGTGCTGCTTGATCTTTCCAGGGAGTGAGGTGAAGCTGATCAACTTTCAGTCCCCTATGTCCTCCTTACAATTAATTTTTAAGACATATAAAATTCTGAACTGCCAGACCTCTTCTGAATATGGCAGTTCTCCATACATGATAAACAGCATTCTCACAATTACATCGTCCAACTCTTTCAGCAGTCTCAGGTGAATCCCATCTGGAACGTTGGACCTTAAATGTACAGCTCATTTACAGGAGTAGAGGAGTGCTAGAACTCTAGCAAAGTTGGTCACGATGAGGCATGGAGACAAAGCTAACCTAAAATACTTTTTTCTTTACCTGTATACAGTTAAAAGGGTGTTCTTTCACTACTTATAGACTTAGTATAGGAAAAAATTACTGCAGAATTTTGTGCCTAGCTTTAACAGACTCAGCACTTAAATTATTCATGTGTATTGAATGCACAATGTAAATGATCAAAGGTACACTGAGCTTTTTTCTAATGCAATATGATTCACAGCCTTTCAGCAACTTACACAGGATAGTTCTGAAGCCTTTAGGTGAATACCTGAAGTTTTCTTGTACTAATCCTTTGAAACCTACATTTGTATGTTCATCCTTTGCTGCTGACCACTTGCTCTTTTATCAAAGCTTGTCCTTTGGGCTGGAGTCATAGCTAATAACAATGAATAATACTATCATAGCTAATAACAATTTATGTAAATTGAAGATCTGTTCCACAATGTGATCAGACAGATATATTGTAACTAGAAATGCAATCTGACTGTCTGTGATCAGTAATGTTAAAATCATATAGCACTTACTGAAGATCATGGATCACTTACAGAATTGCTATTTGTGTTTTCAAATTAAATGTCTTTTAATTACCCAATGACTCTTCACAATGACTTTGCTTTTTTGACAAGGTTTTTTTTCTCTAAGTGCAAATAGTCTTCCATATTCCTCAATCTTCCTCTAGGCTAAAGCTCCAGCCTTCATTTGCTGGGTACTTTAGTCACTTCACTGTATTAAGGCATGTTTTTTTATTAACAAAGTTTTATCCTTTCATAACCACAAAGAATCCTGCTACATTTCCATAGGTCTATCTTTAGTCAACACAAGTTAAAGACAAATAAAACCCAAACATCAAACCCCCCAAAATCCCTGAAACAGGAAGATAAAAATCAGTAAAATTGAAGTGAATGAAAAGGTGGTTTGGGTTCTTTTTCAAAAATTGTTATTTTCTTGAAATCAGGGGTATATGAGCCATTTTATTTATCTGAAGTAAGACCTACACTCTATTGCATTCACAGTTGCACTTTTTTACTGGGGTTTGCATACTTTGCTATGCAATGAAGAACCACAGAAAGGAGCCAGACTACGAGTTACTGTGATCAGCCACACAACCCTACAATGGAAGAAGGTTCAGGAAAAATGGACATAGACATTTGGCCCTTGAAGTTCAGGGAATAATACCAGGAGTAACCACAGCTGTTGGAAAGAAAACTCAACACAAAGGGAATCTGAGCTAGCCAGAGGAAGTGTATATGTGGCTGAGTCCAATATACAGTATACAAAAGGAGCAACAAAGCAAATTAACTTTGAAGCGAACAAGAGTCTTGAGTTGGCTCAACCCACATATTCTTTTGCACTGACTGTTGATGCCTAGCATTATGATAGTTGGTATATAGAAACAGGTAGCAGCAATCATGCTTGTGCTCTGATTCAACTGTGTATTTCAATTGCTACATAATGCTTGTGTTGTGATTTCAGTATATTGCCGGATCACTCTACTGGATCACAATCACATGTAATGTCAAATAGCCTCAAAGTAGTAAATTTGGTTTTATAATACTAAAGTATTAAAATAAATGAATATCTAAAAGAATATCATTAGAGAGCACTGGACTACAGCAGTTGCTGAAATGATTCTTGTTTGGCATTAAGTTTTACCTCCAAATACCTTCAAGTAGTCTGGCATTGGATGGGGGACCATAAAGACAGACCTAACATCTGAATCCCAGGGTAGCCAAGGTATGAGCTATTCAGTATCCATGAAAAGATTTTCTTCTGATTATTCTTCTTAAATTGGATATTTTGTCCCATTATCTTTGTTGGTGTGCTGAGAACCAAATTCCTGACTCATCACCAAAAGTTTCCAGTTTCCAGCCTTAGCAAACAGTTTTATCAGAGTCTAGCTAGTCACAGAACTTTTCTATAAATTCAATGCCATTTGGTCCTCAGCAGCAACAGAACAAAACCATGCCCAGGATCTGATTATGCGGGCTGTGACTCCCCAGCCCCTCTCTCCCTTTTCCAGTACCCAGCCTGGGTTTGTAAATCTACAAACATGCAGATAAATGGAAGTGTAACAGGCAGGAATGCTACTTGTATACAAACTACAGTGTTTATGCAGCACCCGATTTCTGATCTTTTTCCTCCTCATAACAATGAGTGTTGTGATCAACTGCTGTTTTCCTAGTGTAGGCTTGCCCATTCCTAATTACCTCACCTATAAAATAAGAATAGGCAAGAAGAGTTATTCTACAGCTGTTTTTACCCATATGCACATGTCAAAAGTAATTGGATGAGATGAAAGAGTGCTGAGATAGCACAGACAAGTTATCGAGGAATATGCTGCAGAATGTTGTTAACTCACCATACCAGCCACTTAGCAGCTGTCACTATTCCCTGATATCTGCCACAGACTGACCTTGGCCATCCATGTCTAGCCCAGATGCTTCACATAATTTGTATGTCTGTGTGTATATGTGAAATCAACTCCTTAGCAAAAGTTCAAGATCATTAAGTCCCTCAGCTTTGGAGCTTGAAATAAACCTCTGTCCTGGGTGCTGGCTCAAAGAGGAGTAGTAGAGTGGGAACAAGGCTAGAAGAGGCCTCATGAAAACTGTCTTTTGCTCAATAATGATTATAACTTGTTAGGCATAAAGCTAGATGCTGTTGGCACAGTTTACCATTAGTTCTGAAACATTCAGCCAAGAGGTATTCATTTGTGGAAATATATCGCTGGACAAAGATTTATCAACTCTGTCTTCCATGGAATCCTCATACAAGAATTAAGGCAAACCAATTTATTTAATTTTTTTTTTCACTGTTTAGTATCTAGCTTCAGAGCTTGCTTTGGCCAGCAGGAACTCACTGAGTCATGAAAACACTATTAAAAGTGTATTAAAAGTAATCTAGGCTGGGAATACTCTTGCTGTTTGCTCATGGGCTATATGAAATGAGAACAGTTAAGGTTTTCTCCTAGACAATGATAACTCTTTTTGAGTCATGTTGTAAAGTTTATGTTGAAAGAATATAATTTTGAACTTAGAAAACCACATTCCTTCTGGAGGACTGTGGGTTTGTTTCCATTCCTGCAAAAATCACAGCAAGTGGCATAGTTCTTCCCTGATTTAAACTTTCATAGTGAAGCCATACTGACATTATTATATTCTATAATTCCTCTGCATTCTTATAATTCCCAGGGACCTTTTTTATGGTTTCTGCTGTGAGAAGAATGCCAAGGAATATTGCACAGGGTCAAGACACAGGGAAAAGTCTCTTTTTAAAAACTATTTATGATGAGTATCTTGTACTTGGTTGTCCCTGTCATTGAAAACCTAGGGACACCCAGCAGTCCAAGTTTACAGGATTTTTATGATCTCATAATTTCAAGTATAAATCAGCACTGTCAGCGTGATGTGCCAATATACTTCTTTACCCTCCAAGTTCTAACCTTACAGATCAGTTGCCCTGCAGATTTGTGCTAGTGTGCTGTTAGATAAGCTACCCTTGCAGGAACACATTCAATATATTGAAGTTCTTGGAGAATAAATTGGTCACTGAGCATCTCTTACTGTTTGGCAGAGGCCTGAGTTTTTAAAGGTCACGAAGGTTAACATTTGTAGTGACCTTTGTAAACACAGTGCTACAGAGGCAACATTTTGCAATGCTGCCAAACATATAAAACCACTGCATCTTAAGCTCATATTCCAATAATCCTAAAAGTTGTCTCTTAATTACCAGGAAACAATATGTACGACAGTATTAAAATAGAGTTTAATAGTTTCCTTCAATTAGTAAAACCTATCTGGTCTTGTGGTTGAATATGCATTGGAACTGTCAGTTGTTTGCTTTACCTTGCGGTTTATGAGACATTAACTTTCTCTTCCCCTCAGAAATCTAGAAACCATTGTGAGGTGTTTAGAAAGCTTTACACTAAAAAATGGAAACATTCTGAAATTTTAAGTGCCCCTATAGTTAAGTATCCTTTAGCACTGGTGCATCTGAATAGCTCATTAGGTCTTGGAAACTTCATTTCTGCCTGAAATAAAGAAGGAACTTGGCATCCTGGAGGCTTTTCTGGATATCAGATTAGATCAAAAAGCTGTAAAATCTGTTCTCTTTGTAAGTCTTTCATTGGTTGATTTCCTAAAGAATTTCATTTATTTTTCAAATTTAGGAACAGATGTTGATACTCCTAGAAACACTTTTTTAGTTACCAATGTGAAATCCTACTGAGGGGAAAATGAAGTCCTTCAGATCAATTGTGTGTTGTATACAAGTGGAAAACCACTTCACCAATTTATAGGGGTGCATAAATTGGCATAAAAATTATCCAGAAGAATTCAAAACTCTGAAATTTAAACTGTCTTATGTGAATCAGTCATGAATACTTACCAGCTTTTGAAAAATTCAGCTGCCATGAATACCTAAGTGTGAATTATAACTTTGAATAAAGATTCACATGAAGTTGCATATTGCTGCGTTTATATTAAATTCATAGAGATGTCAGAAAAAGCAGACAATTATGATCAGCCAGTTTTCCAGTACTGAATAATATAAGTAGTTCCTAACATGAGGGAATATTTACCTCTCTTTCTCATCACCTGCTATTGGCTTAGGCCTGGTATTATCACACCAAAGTCTGCAGTGGAACTAAATGTAAGTTGACACAATGTAGTGAGAGGATAATGTTGCACAGGATTAGAATAAAGCTATTTGTTTTCTAAAAGAAGGTCCCGGAAACTGTGACAGTAACTAGGAACTGACTATGACTAGCAGATAATTGTTCATAATTGGTGTATTCTCTTTGATGAGAAATTCACATAGTGGCAGATTTTAAGGCTTATGCCTGTGTATTTGGGCATCTGAATTCTTATGAAGTTAATTTGCAGATAAATTATAAATTGCAGATTTTTGTTCTTGAAAATTGCTGGTGTTCACAGGACTTAGATATAAATGAGACCACAATCTTGGATAAAATTTACACATTTAGCCCTAAGCGCGTCTGAAGAAGTGCTTTTCTTCCTAACTATCTAGTAATGAGAAACAAAAACAAATATGAACATTTTTAAACGAAAAATGAAGTTCAGAGACTTGTACCAAGCCATGGTTTCCATTCAACACCTTAGACTATGATCACCAAAAGAACAATAGTAGCAATGGTACTACTGGCACTTCTTAGAAACAAGACACACACTTTGGTAAAGCTTTAAATTCATGATTCATAACATCTAACTGAAGTGTTGGAGGCTATGGTTTTATATTACAAAGAAGTGGATGGCAGTACTGACCAAAGACCTTTCCAGCCTGTCTCTTTCCAACACTGTGCTATAATTAACTTACTTTCCTCTCACCTGCTCTGACACCACTCTTCCCTAGGATGATTTGTGAAAAAGGCTGTGGAATTGCTACAACTTTCAAGTTAAAAACAAAAGAAAAAAAAAGTGTCAAGAAGTTTAAGGGTCTCATAAGATACTAACTTGATTTGATTTCCAATCCCAAACTAAAAATGCTGTGTAAGGCTCAGCTGATCTCTGCCTCACTAAGGGAGCAGGAATAACTAGCAAAATATTGGGAGAGAAGGTAGGCCTATGACAATGTTATTTTTGCCAAGTATATTACATCATGAAAGTATGAACTAAATAATTTTAGGCTTCCAGAATTCAGTTCAATTTTTTTCTTTTTCTGTCTTGTACCAGAACGTCTATAGGCACTTAACTCAAATGCCTAAAGTGAGACTGACATCTGGGCCCTGAAATGTAAGACACAGTAGATTTATGTATTGAACCTTCCCTGCTATGCTCTCCTGACTCTCAGCTGTCTGTGGTTTAGGGACTCTGTGAGTCTGTATCTAGACAAGCCACAGATGGGCATTTCTTGCATTAGTTTGCACAGGATCCTTTTGACATATTTGGTCTTGAACATCATATCTTAAATAAACTGTTTGAGAAAAAATACTCTTTCATTTTCTGTAGATCACCACATGACAACTTCATTGGATACCTTTCAGTTTTCAAGTTATGAAAACTAGTGAACTCAGTGTCTTCATACAAGTCATGATTTTACAGATTGCTACCCACTCTTCTTTTCCGAGCTGAAGAGCTAGTAATCTCTTCTTCAGGCCATCATTCTGTTCTGTCTCTTTCCTAATTCCACTATGTCTCTTTTGAAACTGGACAACGAGAATTTTACACTGAAATGCACCCAGTAAATGAACGCACCATCCATTTATACGGTAAAATAATCTAATTTTCTGGCTTGTTTCTTATTGTGTTCTTAACAATTCCCAGCTTTTTATTGCCATTGTGGCTGCTAAATAGTACACAAAAGCCATCCTTCAGGAATTATTCACTTTCACCTTGCTTTTCTGAGTGACAGTAACTATTAGGGTGGGGTTTTGTCTCTTCTACATAATACTTTACCTTAGCTGATACCAGTATTTTTTCTTCTATCTTTGTTTTTTTCTTTTTTTTTGAACAGAAAGTTCCCTGACATTATTTTTCAGATCATCACAGTTTAGTTAACAATTTTCAGTAATTACTTATCATTTGCAAATCTTGGTATGTCACTGATGTTTGCAATTTTGCTATTTCACCTTTTCCTTGATATTTTATGAATATGTTGAAGAGTTTACACATCATGCTCATGTCCTTGAAGATAAGGAATTCCACAATGTTCTCCTCAATTGCCATTTATTTGTATTTTCCCTCTATTTTAGTGAGTCATTAATGCATAAAAGGATCTCTCTTATCCCACAATAGTTTTATGTCTCTCAAAATACAGTAAATAACATTATCAAAAACTTCCTGAAAATATCAAATTGTTTTGTTCTGATCTATCACATTCATTCACAGTTTTTGACTCTTTCAGAGATTGCTAAGGAATTTGTTAAGCATAATATAGCTGAGAAA